>CM075764.1:121480324-121485324 GCA_037974665.1 Ehretia macrophylla | reverse complement strand
GACCATGGCATCGTGTGCTAGGAGATTCACGCATCGCGCAGGCCAATGGGAACACACCGTGGGGCAGCTTCGAGGTAGCACGGTGCTTGGATCACCATGACATTGAAGCATCAACAATCGTCTCATCGCAACGCTCGTATCGTTACTTAACGAAAGCCAATGCCACATGTGCTAGGCGATTCGCGCATCACACATGCCCGTCGGAACCAACCAGGGGACGGCTTCAAGGTCGCATGGTGCTTGGATCGCCATGACATTGAAGCATCAGCAATCGTCTCACTGTAACGCTCGTATCTTTGCTTAACGATAGTCATTGCCACATGTGCTAGGTGATTCGCACATCACACATGCCCCCCACCGTCCCCCTGTATGCACCCGTATGCACGGAACGGGACAAGCAAACTACCTTCCTGCCCACGCGGTGCTTGGATCGCCACGACACTAGACCATGTCCGTCGCATTACGACTCAGTGAGGACCATGGCATCGTGTGCTAGGCGATTCGCGCATCGCGCAGGCCAATGGGAACACACCGTAGGGCAGCTTCGAGGCAGCACGATGCTTGGATCACCACGACATTGAAGCATCAACAATCGTCTCATCGCAACGCTCGTATCGTTGCTTAACGAAAGCCAATGCCACATGTGCTAGGCGATTCGTGCATCACGCATGCCCTCCACCGTCCCCCTATATGCACCCACATGCACGGAACGGGACAAGCAAACTACCTTCCTGCCCACGCAGTACTTGGCTCGCAACGACACTAGACCACGTCCATCGCATTATGACTCAATGAGGACCATGGCGTCGTGTGCTAGGAAATTTGCGCATCACACAGTCCCGTCGGAACCAACCAGGGGACGACTTCAAGGTCGAATGGTGCTTGGATCGCCACGACATTGAAGCATCAGTAATCGTCTCATCACAATGCTCGTGTCATTGCTTAATAAAAGTCATTGCCACATGTGCTAGGTGATTCACACATCACGCATGCCCCCACCGTCCCTTTGTATGCACACGTATGCACGGAACAGGACAAGCAAACTACCTTCCTGCCTACGCGATACTTGGATCGCCACGACACTAGACCACGTCCGTCACATTACGACTCAGCGAGGACCATGGCGTCGTGTGCTAGGAGATTTGCGCATCGCACAGGCTCGTCAAAACCAACCGGGGGACGGCTTCAAGGTCGCATGGTGCTTGGATCGCCACGACATTGAAGCATCAGCAATTGTCTTATCACAACGCTCGTGTCGTTGCTTAATGAAAGCCAATGCCACATGTGCTAGGCGATTCGCGCATCACGCATGCCCCTCACTGTCCCCCTGTATGCACCCATATGCACGGAATTGGACAAGCAAACTATCTTCCTGCCCACGCTGTGCTTGGATCGCCACGACACTAGACCACGTCCGTCGTATTACGACTCACCAAGGACCATGGCGTCGTGTGCTAGGTGATTTATGCATCGTACAGGCCTGTCAAAACCAACCGAGTGACGGCTTCAAGGCTGCATGGTGCTTGGATCACTACGACATTGAGGCATCAGTAATCGTCTCATCGCAACGCTCGCATCATTGCTTAAGGAAAGCCTATGCCACATGTGCTAGGCGATTCACGCATCATCCATGCCCCCCACCGTCCCCTTGTATGCACCCGTATGCATAGAACGAGAAAAGCAAACTACCTTCCTGCCCACACGATGCTTGGATCGCTATGACACTAGACCACGTCCATCGCATTATGACTTATCGAGGACCATGGCATTGTGTGCTAGGCGATTCGCGCATTGCACAGGCACGTTAGAACCCACCGAGGGATGGCTTCAAGGCCGTATAGTGCTTGGATCGCCATGACATTGACATCAGCAATTGTCTCATCGCAACGCTCGTATCGTTGCTTAATGAAAGCCAATGCCACGTGTGTTGGGCGATTCGCGCATCACGCTTGCCCCCACCGTCCCCCAAGAGCCACCTAAGCCCACGCGGTGCATAGATCGCCGCGACACTAGACCATAGCTGCACGCATCAACTCGGCAACGGCCATGGCTTCGTGTTCTAGGCGATTCGCTCATCGCGCAGGCCCAACGACACGTCGGGGAACGGGAATGTCCCCTAACGTGTACCTAGCCAACGACACTGGGATGGCTAGTTTTGTGCTTGGGCAACCACTCGCCCCCATATTAGCCATCCCAATGACGTCGACGGTGTTGCGGCACCAAGATGGATAATGAAGGGCTAGGGAAGCCACCACGTTCCTCATTAGCCATCCTGGTGCTGCACTGAGGGACATGCCAGGGGACGCGGGGCGGGGGTGGCAAGGCCCCAACGAACGGGAATGCAATGCAATACCTTGGCGTGATTCACTTGGTAGGCATTGCCACCCACAATATAGCCCACGATATAGCCCACGATATAGCCCACGATATAGCCCACAATGCGCCACGAAGTGCCCACAACGTTCCTCCTCATGGAACTCGACCAAGGGGCTTGACACCACATACCCCCCTATAGTACATTTAGATGCAAAAACCCAAGTGACAACAATAGCGTACATTTTGCCAGATATTCATAATGGGTGTTTTATACTATAAAAGGCCCCATATGGCATGATCTTCGTACCCAACTTGCTCCTCATTTATAGCATATGATATCCAAATGCTTCAAAAATATTTTTTTTGAAAAATTATTTTTTAATATTTAATAATTGCAAAAAATAGGGAAAAATCAGAAAAAAAGTAGAAAATTCAGAAAAATTTATATTAATTCATACATTAATTTGTTAAATGATATTCAAAAATATTTTTTTCGGAAAATTAAATTTTAATATTTAAAAATTACAAAAAATAGGAAAAAATTAGAAAAAATATTAGAAAATTCAGGAAAATTTATATTAATTCATAAATTAATTTGTTTACATGATATTTGGCATTCAATTTTTTTTTGATGGATTGGGAAACCGATTAATCTATTTCGCCTCACAAATGTGACGAACTGTTTGTCGGACAAGGCAAAGGTTAAGTCTAATTCATAGATTCGAAACCACTTGTAAAAGGATATCAATGTCCACATTCGTGTCATAATACATTCCGCCTGCCCAATACCCCCGAATGTTTAACATTGCCTGTCGTGCCCAACGTCCCCTAGTAGTGCCAAAGTAGTCCCCCAACATCCCTCAACGTCCCCCAAGCATACCCCCATAGTGCCCCAGTCGTGCCCCAACAGTGCCCCTTGAGTGCCCCACGGGCACTACTTGTGCATACCTTCGTACCGCATGCAGGCCACATGCGCGCACGATGCGCACAGTATCGAGCGGCATGGGCACCCCATAAAATTACCTTCATGCGGCAAGCGCACACCATCGTGTGGCATGGGCGGCCCATGCGCACATCTTCGTGCGGCATGCGCGCCCGATGAGTGCATTATCGTGCGGCATAGGCGCCCCACCCGCACACCTTCATGCGGTATGTGCTCTACATTAGCGCACCATCGTGCAGCATGCGCGCCCAATGTCCGCACCATCGTACGACAAGGGCGGCCCATGCTCGCACCTTCGTGCGGCATGCACGTACCATTGTGCGGCATAGGCGCCCCATGCGAGCACCATCGTGCAGCATGCGAGCCACATGCGTGCACCATCATGCGACATGGGCCCCCCATATGCGCGCACCATCCCATATGCGCGCACCATCGTGCACCATGGGTGCCCCATACGGGCACCTTCGTGCGGCACACATGCGGCATACGCACCCGATGCGCGCACCATCGAGAGGCATGGGCGCCCCATGCCCGTACCTTCGTGCGGCATGCGTGCATCATCGTGCGGCACGAGCACCCCATGTGCTTACCATCGTGCGGCATGGGTGCCACTTGCGTGCACCTTCGTGCGGCATACGGGCCACATGTGTGCACTATCGTGCGGCATGTGCGCCCGATGCGCGTACTATTGAGCGGCATGGGCGCCCCATGGGACCAACTTCTTGCGGCATGGGCGCCCTATGCGCTCACCTTCGTGCGGCATGCGCCCGATGTCTGCACCATCCTACGACATAGGTGCCCCATGCTCTTACCTTCGTACGGCATGTGCGTACCATTGTACGGCATAGGTGCCCCATGCACGTACAATGGTGCAGCATGGGTGCCCCAAGCGCGCACATTCGTGCGGTATGCGGGACACATGTGTGCACTATCGTACCGTATGCGCGCCCGATGCGTGTACCATTGAGAAGCATGGGCCCTCCATGCACGCACCTTCGTGCGGCATGGATCCCCCATGCGTACACCATCGTGCAGCATGCGGGCCACATGTACGCACTATCATACGGTATGCTCACACCATCGTGTGGCATGGACGTCCCATGCGCTCACCTTCGTGCGACCTGCGGGCCACATACGTGCACCATTGTGCGCCATGTGCGCCCAATATGTGCAATATTGAGCGGCATTGGCACCCCATGCAAGCACCTTCGTGCAGCATGTGCGCACCATCGTGCGGAATGGGCGCCACATGCGTGTATTTTCGTGCGGCATGGGCACCTCATCCGCGTATGTTCGTGCGGCATGCGTACACCATCGGGCGGCATAGGCACCCCATGCGCTAACCTTCGTGCGGCAGACGCGCACCATCGTGCAGCATGGGTGCCCCATGATTGCACCTTCGTGCGGCATGCTGGCCACATGCGCTCACCATTGTGCGGCATGCGCGCCCTATGCGTGTATCATCTTGTGGCATGGGTGCCCCATGCGTGTATCTTCATGCGGTATGCAGGCTACATGCATGCACCAACGTGCGGCATGCTCGCCCGATGAGCACACCATCAAGCGACATGGGAGACCCATACGTGCACCTTCGTGCGGCATAAGCGCACCATCGTGCAGGATGGGCGCCCTATGTACACATCTGCTTGTGGCATGGGGTGCCCCATACGTGTGCCTTCGTGCGGCAAGCGCGTACCATTGGGCGGCATGGGCGCCCCATGTGTATACCATCGTGCGGCAT
>CM075764.1:121462824-121472824 GCA_037974665.1 Ehretia macrophylla | reverse complement strand
TCAAACCATTCCAACTACATAGCTAGATTTATATTACATTTCTTTTAACAATAATTACATACAACATAAAAGCATACAACTTGACAACTTTGACAACTCAAGTTACATAGGCACTCAAGACAACTCTTCAAGCGTGGACTTTCACGAAATCACGAACTTTTCAGCTAACAGGGCATTTCCTGAAATGTGGTGGTGAGGAGTGAGTATACACAACACGTATACTCAGTGAGGGCGAGACATATATCGAATTGGAGAGAAAAAAGATCGTGCAATGCAAATAGGTACAGTTAAGCAATACAATCAATAAAAGGCATTCAATATAAACAACAATACAATTAACAACTAAAAAAAGCATTAACACAACCAATCAAAGCTATACCACACTTTGAAGGCTATGGTTCACTCGAGCAAGTAATGTACCGATCACGATTCCGATGACTTTAACGATGACGCGCCGGCCCAAACCACCTTATAACACCAGTTTGGAATACCCCGGAAGTATCCATCAATCCTACGACCCAAATCCCCCTGGGAGGCAACCCAAGCGAGAAAGGGAATAGCAGCGGAGCTAGAGCAACCAACACTGGCAACCCAAGGCTACCAAGAGAGGCCCATCACTCACGCGCGAGACACTATGCAATGCAAGACTCGATACAAGGCGATAAACAAGCGATAAAGCCACACGTGAAAGAATAACAAAGTAGGTTACTCTCGCACGCAATAGCAGCAATTTGATAAGTAATTCAATCCAAAACAACTCAAACAAGTATTCCAAGTAATTCTAAACATTCTATAAGCATAAAGACAAGAAAACACACAAAAACACAAATCGGCCCCAACTATCAAAATGCTACTATTTCCAAACGAGCCTAGAGTTCTGGAAACCGACTTCGCCAACCCTCCTAGGTCACCATAAGGCACGTCTAAAGACCCCGAAACCTTACTTTACCCTAGAACTCGCGCAAAGCCCCGATTTCCCCCTTTCTCGTTTGAACTACAACTATATCAACCAAACACCCAACCAACGCCATAATCGCACCAAAAGTACTTCCATGGCCTCCCGAGCAATGCCAACATGCAAAACGAGAAAATGCAAAAGTCGACAAAAACGACCCCAACTTTCCCAAAGGCTTAATTCTCATTTTTTTCCACTACGCAACCCAAACAAACCACACATTTTAGCATTCTAGCATACCTAGCACGTTTCTACATCAACGGAAAGCATAACAGCGCAATTTCAACGTTTCAAGGTTCTACTATTCATAAAATACTATTCATTTCACAATTTAATTTGCAATCACAACATTTAACCGCAGAAAATGTTACAAAGCTATAAATACATGTTCTACAAATGCTAAGGAACATTCTAGAAGTATCAAATCGCTTTAAATAACGATTTACGGATAAATCTAAAAATTGACAAAGTTAACAAACACAACGTATAAATGCGCAAATAACATGCTTCCCTCACCTTAGACGCTCCTAGACGCTAGGAGAACCTCATAGAGTGCCTCGGAAACCACCCCGCATAAGCCCACGCGAAGAATCGAAGATTTGAAGTTGAGATTTTCTTTTTTTTTTCTCCTTCTTTTCCTCATGGTTTCAAGCCTTTTTCTCTCTGTTTTTTTCGTGCACATTCTGCTTATTTAAAAAAAAAATGTCAAGAAGTCAAAGGTCAAAATTCGGTCAACCCGCTAAACCAAAACAGCTATGCGTGACCTCACGAAAACGGCCATAACTTCTTCTAGAAAACTCCAATTCACGAACGGTTTGAACCCTCATAAACTAGACTCATAGAGCTTTCCAACCATATATAATTTGCTACCTAACTCTTCCCCAATTGGTTCAGATTTAATTCCAAAGTTGACCCAAAATTTGACTAACTTTACATTGCATTTTTTTATTTCTAATCCCAGGTTTGCCTTTTATTAAACATTTCAAAAATTCTCACCTTGTCCTAGTTGGTCAATGTAGATGAAAAGTCAACTAATTTGGTCAAAAAAGGTGAAAGGTCAATAAAATGCAATTTAAATGAACTTAAAATGCTATTGAATACATGCCAGGTTCGGGGTATCACATCCTTCCCCCCTTAAAACAATTGCGTCCTCGCAATTCTTCTTCCAATAGGACTCTGCATCATCTACAATCCAACTCTGACTAGTCTTCATTAGCTACTGAAAAAGTATTTAATAAAGATGACCAATAGGAAAGTTCAAGTAGAAATGCCAAGTAGTAACGCCAAATAGAAGCTCAAATGCAGATACCGTACAAGAATCTCGTTGACACGAATACCTAAGAAGAATAAATTCCAACCAGAAACGCCGAGATAATACCAATAAAGACTAAAGCAAAGATACTGTAGATGTCATTAATACCACACAATAACGACAAGAAGAATACCTCACACGAATCTCCAATAGAAGTCTAACTGTTACTGCCCGAGAATTCCCAAGCAAGAAGCCAAATAAAAGCTCAAACAAAGATTCTATCTAGAGGTCCAAAGAAGTACCCCGCTGGTCATGGATTTCATAGAAGAATTCCCTATTAAGAGTGCTGAAGAAAATACCAAGAACCCAATCAAATATATTTCCAAAGTTCCAAAGAAGCCTTCCAAATAATAACCCCATGGAACAACCAATTAGATTCCGAGTTTTGCTATCAAATGCTGAGAGGAATGTCAAAGGAAATAACAGAGAAAATATAACGTGCCCAATAAGACAACCAAGTTGAATAACAAACATAGTTTCCCAGAAGGATGAAAACTCCAAGGATAAACACCGAACTGATGAACAATATACCGAAACCAAACTCTGAGTCCTCTTCACTGTTTGCCAAGTGAGAACTTCATACAACTTTGCCAACAAGGAAAATACCAAGAGAATGCCTGAACAATGCTCCAGTAAGAAAGTACCAAGAATTGCCCAATAAGTAATACTAAATAATTGGCCACTGAGAATCCTAGAGAATGCCATTGAAGAATTTCTAATAAGGAATACCAGTAACACTCCAATAAAGACCGAGACACATATGCCATAGATAATACCATGCAGTAAGGCCGATTGAAATCCCATTAACCAAGTCCACCGAGAAGTGCCAACAAAAGTCCCCAAAGAACACCCGTTATGAAAACCAAAGAATGTTCTAGAGAACACCCAATTAAAACCCCAAGAGAAAGCTACTCTTTCGCAACTGTTAAGCACAGAGAAGGACCAAAGGGATTCGCCAATAACTGAGCTCCAAAAGCAATCACCAATTCCCAAATAAAGGCTAGTCAAATGCCATTCATTTCCTGCCAATCCATACACCTTGAAAAGCCAGCGGTGAACCACTTTCTTCAGGGGAGGAAGATGACTTACTTACCATTTCAATAGGACATGTATGAATGCCAATATATCACAGTTATACATATGCCTTAAGCTATTATGCCAGCAAGTTTACAAAATAGTTTATTCAACAAGGTCACTCAAGCATAACAATCAAGTCAAGCACAACATAATCAATTCAAATCACAGCATAGCTAATTCAAGACATTTCAGTACACACATTACAAGCAATACTTCAAGCAAATAACAATCCACGAGGTCGATTCGATAGGTCAATTCAATGCACAACTAGAGACTTTACTTCACTTAGCACACAATTAACACATAACACATAACTATATCACATAGGAGCACACATTCATGTCAAGACACATAATCTCACATACAAGCATACACTTTCAAGACACACTTAGCAAGCACACATTCAAGGACCACTACCCACCAGACCGAGGACCCAGTCCTGGCTTATGAGCTAAACGCGCTTTGATACCACCTGTGACACCCCGATCCCTCTCGAGACCGGGAGTTCTATCAATCAAACTAATCACAACCCAAACCAAACCCGGGCAAAATTTTTAGGAAAAACGGACGGAGTCTCCCCTGTTTATAGGCGAAATGCAAAACCTGTAATAGCATATAAATGGACCACCACCGTGTCCAACCATACAAAACTTCCTCAAGGCCATCCGAGCCTCGGTTCTCAACAATTTTAACTCAGCAAGTATACATACATTTCCAATTTAAAAACTAACCTATCTTTTCATTTTGACAAGTACATTCAATTTAGGCAATTAAACCATACAAAGCTACTGCATAAAATAAACTATCATGCCATTCTAATTCTTTTCCTTTGGACATTACAGCCATGCATTGAAGTTAAGCTACATTAACTATATACATAATCTAACTTATCAAACCATTCCAACTACATAGCTAGATTTATATTACATTTCTTTTAACAATAATTACATACAACATAAAAGCATACAACTTGACAACTTTGACAACTCAAGTTACATAGGCACTCAAGACAACTCTTCAAGCGCAGACTTTCACGAAATCACGAACTTTTCAACTAACAGGGCATTTCCTGAAATGTGGTGGTGAGGAGTGAGTATACACAACACATATACTCAGTGAGGGCGAGACAGATATCGAATTGGAGAGAAAGAAGATCGTGCAATGCAAATAGGTATAGTTAAGCAATACAATCAATAAAAGGCATTCAATATAAACAACAATACAATTAACAACTAAAGAAAGCATTAACACAACCAATCAAAGCTATACCACACTTTGAAGGCTATGGTTCACTCGAGCGAGTAATGTACCGATCACGATTCCGATGACTTTAACGATGACGCGCCGGCCCAAACCACCTTATACCACCAGTTTGGAATACCCCGGAAGTATCCATCAATCCTACGACCCAAATCCCCCTGGGAGGCAACCCAAGCGAGAAAGGGAATAGCAGCGGAGCTATAGCAACCAACACTGGCAACCCAAGGCTACCCAGAGAGGCCCATCACTCACGCGCGAGACACTATGCAATCCAAGACTCGATACAAGGCGATAAACAAGCGATAAAGCCACACGTGAAAGAATAACAAAGTAGGTTACTCTCGCACGCAATAGCAGCAATTTGATAAGTAATTCAATCCAAAACAACTCAAACAAGTATTCCAAGTAATTCTAAACATTCTATAAGCATAAAGACAAGAAAACACACAAAAACACAAATCGGCCCCAACTATCAAAATGCTACCATTTCCAAACGAGCCAAGAGTTCTGGAAACCGACTTCGCCAACCCTCCTAGGTCACCATAAGGCACGTCTAAAGACCCCGAAACCTTACTTTACCCTAGAACTCGCGCAAAGCCCCGATTTCCCCCTTTCTCGTTTGAACTACAACTATATCAACCAAACACCCAACCAACGCCATAATCGCACCAAAAGTGCTTCCATGGCCTCCCGAGCAATGCCAACACGCAAAACGAGAAAATGCAAAAGTCGACCAAAACGACCCCAACTTTCCCAAAGGCTTAATTCTCATTTTTTTCCACTACGCAACCCAAACAAACCACACATTTTAGCATTCTAGCATACCTAGCACGTTTCTACATCAACGGAAAGCATAACAGCGCAATTTCAACGTTTCAAGGTTTTACTATTCATAAAACACTATTCATTTCACAATTTAATTTGCAATCACAACATTTAACTGCAGAAAATGTTACAAAGCTATAAATACATGTTCTACAAATGCTAAGGAACATTCTAGAAGTATCAAATCGCTTTAAATAACGATCTACGGATAAATCTAAAAATTGACAAAGTTAACAAACACAACGTATAAATGCGCAAATAACATGCTTCCCTCACCTTAGACGCTCCTAGACGCTAGGAAAACCTCGTAGAGTGCCTCGGAAACCACCCCGCACAAGCCCACGCGAAGAATCGAAGATTTGAAGTTGAGATTTTCTTTTTTTTTTTCTCCTTCTTTTCCTCATGGTTTCAAGCCTTTTTCTCTCTGTTTTTTTCGTGCACATTCTGCTTATTTTAAAAAAAAATGTCAAGAAGTCAAAGGTCAAAATTCGGTCAACCCGCTAAACCAAAACAGCTATGCGCGACCTCACGAAAACGGCCATAACTTCTTCTAGAAAACTCCAATTCACGAACGGTTTGAACCCTCATAAACTAGACTCATAGAGCTTTCCAACCATATATAATTTGCTACCTAAATCTTCCCCAATTGGTTCAGATTTAATTCCAAAGTTGACCCAAAATTTGACTAACTTAACATTGCATTTTTTTATTTCTAATCCCAGGTTTGCCTTTTATTAAACATTTTAAAAATTCCCACCTTGTCCTAGTTGGTCAATGTAGATGAAAAGTCAACTAGTTTGGTCAAAGAAGGTGAAAGGTCAATAAAATGCAATTTAAATGAACTTAAAATGCTATTGAATACATGCCAGGTTCGGGGTATCACACTCAGGCTCCCAATCTGGAATCGAACCCTAATTCTCCATCACCCGTCACCACTGTGGTAGGCCACTATCCTACCATCGAAAGTTGATAGGGCAAAAATTTGAATGATGCGTCGCCAGCACGAGGGCCGTGCGATCCGTCGAGTTATCATGAATCATCGCAGCAACGGGCAGAGCCCGCGTCGACCTTTTATCTAATAAATGCATCCCCTCCAGAAGTCGGGGTTTGTTGCACGTATTAGCTCTAGAATTACTACAGTTATCCAAGTAGTAGATACCATCAAACAAACTATAACGGATTTAATGAGCCATTCGCAGTTTCATTGTCTGAATTAGTTTATACTTACACATGCATGGCTTAATCTTTAAGACAAGCATATGACTATTGGCAGGATCAACCAGGTAGCATTCCTCACCGACACCGGCGTCGCATGAGGCACATCGTGCCCTAAGGGTCAACGCCTCGAGACGAGCGCACGACCATTGTACACAATTAGCGATAAACGCTGATTTTAGGCAAAGAGAGACCAAGGATCTCATACCGTCATGGTGTGCTACATCCGAGAGATCGAGGGACGCCCCACGGGCCACGTGTGCCACACTTGTTAGAGTGAGCAGCGTGGAACATGGGACGTGCTTAGGAGTTCGCCCCACATCATCCACGGAGGTAGACGCAAGGCAAAAGATGGACGATATGCCTTTAGACTTCCTTCTTTGTAGAAACACAACACAAGAAACCGACCTACCGACCGAGGCAACGTAAGCACTCAGCCCGCGAATGAAGAGTCAAGCAGGGGCGGACGTCGCTGCTCAAGCAGGGATCCAACCGACCCATACAAGCCGACCACTAGTCATGTGCTATCACGTTCGCTTAGCCCAAACCACTAAGCCGGTAACTGCCCCCACCGTCTAGGCAAACGAAGCCCTTTAGGCGAACGAAACCGGCGAGATGGCCTGAGCATGCACCGCTAGGCATGAAGAATTTATGAGGGACACGGGACGGGAACGACACGAGGTGCAATACCCGGCCGCACGTTGCAAGCTTAAGGGCCAACTTCGTGGCGCCCGACCATGCACCGATTGCATGCAACTGAGGTACCAACCAAAAGCGGACTTCCTGCCCGCGCGGTGCTTGGATTGCCACGACACCAGACCACATCCGTCGCATTATGACTCAGCAAGGACCATGGCCTTGTGTGCTAGGTGATTTGCGCATCGCGCAACCTAATAGGAACACACCGTGGGATGGCTTCGAGGCAGCATGGTGCTTGGATCACCACGACATTAAAGCATCAGCAATCGTCTCATCGCAACGCTCATGTCGTTACTTAACAAAAGCCAATGCAACATGTGCTAGGCTATTTGCGCATCACACATGCCCCATACAGTCCCCCTATAAGTACCCACATGCATGGAACGGGACATGAAAACTACCTTCCTACCCACGTGGTGCTTGGATCGCCATGACACTAGACCACGTCCGTCACATTACGACTCAGCGAGGACCATGGCGTCGTGAGCTAGGCAATTCACGCATCGCACAGGCCCGTCAGAACCAACCGGTGGACGGCTTCAAGGCCGCATGGTGCTTGGATCGCCATGACATTGAAGCATCAAGTTGCTTAACGAAAGCCAATGCCACATTTGCTAGGCGATTCGCGCATCACGCATGCTACCTACCGTCCCCCTATTTGTACCCATATGAACGGAACGGGACAAGCAAACTACCTTCCTGCCCACGCAGTGCTTGGATCTCCACGTCACTAGACTTTGTATGTTGCATTACGACTTAGTGAGGACCATGGCGTCGTGTGCTAGGCGATTCGTGCATCGTACAGGCTTGTCGAAACCAACTGAGGGACGACTTGAAGGCTGCATAGTGCTTGGATCACCATTTCATTGAGGCATCAAAAATAATCTCATCGCAACGCTCACGTCATTGCTTAACGAAAGCCCATGCCACATGTGCTAGGCGATTCGCGCATCACGCATGCCCACCACTGCCCCCTTGTATGCACCCGTAAGCACGAAACGTGACAAGCAAACTACCTTTCTGCCCACACAGTTCTTGGATCACCACGACACAAGGCCATGTCCGTCGCATTACGACTCAACGAGAACCATGGCGTCGTGTGCTAGGCGATTCGCGCATCGCATAGGCACGTCAGAACCCACCGGGGGATGGCTTCAAGGCCGCATGGTGCTTGGATCGCCACGACATTGAAGCATCAACAATAGTCTCATCGCAACGCTCGCGTCGTTGTTCAACGAAAGCCAATGCCACGTGTGCTAGGCGATTCGCGCATCACGCCTGCCCCCACCGTCCCCCAAGAGTTACCCAAGCCCACGCGGTGCATGGATCGCCACGACACTAGACTATAGCCGCGCGCATCCACTCGACAACGGCTATGGCTTCGTGTGCTAGGGGATTCGTGCATCGCGCAAGCCCAACGACACGTCGGGGGATGAGAATGTCCCCCAACGTGTACCTAGCCGGTTGTACGGGGATAGCTAGTTTTGTGCTTAGGCAACCACTCGCTCCCTCATTAGCCATCCTAATGACGTAGATGGTGTTGCGGCACCAAGATGGATTATGAGGGGCTAGGGAAGCCACCACGTTCCTCATTAGCCATCCTAGTGCTGCGTTGATGGACATGCCAGGGGAAGTGGGGTGGGGGTAGCCCGGCCCCAATGCACGGGTATGCAATGCAATACCTCGGCGTGATTCACTCGGTATGCATTCCCACCAACAATATAGCCCACGATATAGCCCACAATATAGCCCACAATGTGCCATGAAGTGCCTACAACGTCCCCCTGCATGGACCTCGACCAGGGGGCTTAACACCACATACCCCCCATTAGTATATTTAGATGCAAAAACCCAAGTGACAACAGTAGCGTACATTTTGCCAGAGATTCATAATGGGTGTTTTACACAATAAAAGGCCCCATATGGCATGATCTTCGTACCCAACATGCTCCTTAGTGATAGCATATTATATCCAAATGCATCAAAAATATTTTTTTCGAAAAAATATTTTTTAATATTTAATAATTGTGAAAAAAGAGGGAAAAATCAGAAAAAATGGATAGAAAATTCAAAAAAATTTATATTAATTCATACATTAATTTGTTAAATGATAGTCCAAAATATTTTTTTTCAGAAAATTAACTTTTAATATTTAAAAATTAAGAAAATAGTGAAAAATCAGAAAAAAATACTAGAAAATTCAGGAAAATTTATATTAATTCATAATTTAATTTGTTTACATAATATTTGGCATTAAAATTTTTTTTGGATGGATTGAGAAACCGATTAATCTATTTCGCCTCACAAATGTGACGAACTGTTTGTCGGACAAGGCAAAGGTTAAGACTAATTCATAGATTCGGAAACCACTTGTAAAAGGATATCAATGTCCACATTCGTGTCATAATACATTCCGCATGCCCAATACCCCCGAATGCTTAACATTGCCCGTTGTGCCCAACGTCCCCTAGTACTGCCAAAGTCATCCCCCAACAACCCCCAACGTCCCCCAAGAATACCCCTATAGTGCCCCAGCTGTGCCCCAACAGTGCCCCAGCCGTGCCCCAACAGCGCCCTGCGTGCGCTACTTGCGCGCATTATCATGCGGTATGAGCGCCCCATGCACGTACCTTCGTGTCGCAAGCGGGCCACATACG
>CM075764.1:121432824-121455324 GCA_037974665.1 Ehretia macrophylla | reverse complement strand
AGCGGACTTCCTACCCACGCGGTGCTTGGATCGCCACGACACTAGACCATATTCATAGCATTACGACTCAACGAGCACCATGGCATCATGTGCTAGGCGATTCGAGCATCGCCCAGGCCAATGGGAACACACCGTGGGACGGCCTCGAGGCAGCACAATGCTTGGATCGCCACAACATTGAAGCTCTAGCCATCGTCTCATCGCAATGTTCACGTCGTCACTTAATGAAAGCCAAGGCGTGTGCTAGGCGATTCGCGCATTGTATAGTCCCCCACCGTCCCCCTATATGCACCCACATGCACAGAATGGGACAAGCAAACTTTCTACCCATGCGGTGCTTGGATCGCCACGACACTAGACCACGTCTGTCACATTATGACTCAGCGAGGATCATGGCATCGTGTGCTAGGCGATTCGCGCATCGCACAAGCCTATAGGAACACATCGGGGGACGGCTTCGAGGCAGCACAGTGCTTGGATCACCACGACATTGAAGCATCAGCAATCGTCTCATAGCAACACTCACATCGTTGCTTAATGAAAGCCAATGCCATATGTGCTAGGCGATTCGCGCATCACGCATGCCCCCCACCATTCCCCTGTATGCACCTATATGCACGGAACGGGACAAGAAAACTACCTTCCTACCCACGCGTTGCTTGGATCGCAACGACACTAGACCACGTCTATCGCATTACAACTCAGCGGGGACCATGACGTCGTGTGCTAGTTGATTCGCGCATCGCATAGGCCCATCGGAACCAACTGAAGGACGGTTTCAAGGCCGCATGGTGCTTGGATCGCCACGACATTGAGGCATCAGCAATCATCTCATCGCAACGCTCGCGTCCTTGGTTCGCGAAAGCCAATGCCACATGTGCTAGGAAATTCGCGCATCACGCATGGCCCCCACCGTCCTCCTGTATACACCCGTATGCATGGAACGGGACAAGCAAACTACTTTCCTGCCCACACGGTGCTTGGATCGCCACGACACTAGACCACGTCCGTCGCATTATGACTTATCGAGGACCATGGCGTCGTGTGCTAGGCGATTCGCGCATCGCACAGGCATGTTAGAACCCATCGGGGGACAGCTTCTAGGCCGCATGGTGCTTGGATCGCCACGACATTGAAGCATCAGAAATCGTCTCATCACAACGCTTGCGTCGTTGCTTAACGAAAGCCAATGCCACGTTTGCTAGTCGATTCACGCATCACGCTTGCCCCCACTGTCCCCCAATAGCCACCCAAGCCCATGCGGTGCTTGGATCACCACGACACTAGACCATGGTCGCGCGCATCCACTCGGCAACGGCCATGGCTTCGTGTGCTAGGCGATTTGCGTGTCGCGCAGGCCCAACGACACGTCGGGGGATGGGAATGTCCCCCAATGTATACCTAGCCGACAGTACGCGGATGGCTAGTTTTGTGCTTGGGCAACCACTCGCCCCCTCATTAGCCATCCCAATGACGTCGATGGTGTTGCGGCACCAAGATGGAGAATGAGGGGCTAGGGAAGCCACCACTTTCCTCATTTTCCATCTTGGTACCGCACCGAGGGACATGCTGGGGGACGCGGGGCAAGGGTGGCACGACCCCAACGCACGGGTATGCAATGCAATATCTCGGCGTGATTCACTCGGTAGGTATTCCCGCCCAAAATATAGCCCACGATATAGCCCACAATGTGCCACAAAGTGCCCACAACATCCCCTTGCATGGACCTCGACCAGGGGGCTTGACACCACATACCCCCCTATAGTACATTTAGATGCAAAAACCCATGTGATAGCAGTAGCGTACATTTTGCCAGAGATTCATAATGGGTGTTTTACATTATAAATGGCCCCATATGGCATGATCTTCGTACCCAACTTGCTCCTTATTGATATCATATGATATCCAAATGATTCAAAAATATTTTTTTGCAAAAAATATTTTTTAATATTTAATAATTGCGAAAAATAGGGAAAAATCAGAAAAAATAGTAAAAAATTTAGAAAAATTTATATTAATTCATATATTAATTTGTTAAATGATATTCAAAAATATTTTTTTTCAGAAAATTAATTTTTAATATTTAAAAATTACGAAAAATCAAAAAAAATCAAAAAAAATACTAGAAAATTCAGAAAAATTTATATTAATTCATAAATTAATTTGTTTACATGATATTTGGCATTAAATTTTTTTTTGGATAGATTGGGAAACCGATTAATCTATTTCGCCTTACAAATGTGACGAACTGTTTGTCGGACAAGACAAAGGTTAAGACTAATTCATAGATTTGGAAACCACTTGTAAAAGGATATCAATGTCCACATTCGTGTCATAATACATTCAGCATGCCCAATACCCCCGAACGCTTAACATTGCCCGTAGTGCCCAATGTCCCCTAGTAGTGCCAAATCCATCTCCCAACATCCCCAAACATCCCCCAAGCGTACCGCCATAGTGCCTCAGCCGTGCCCCAACAGTGCCCCAACAATACCCCGTGCGCGCCACTTACGAGCACCATCATGCAGTACAATAGCCCCATGTGCGCACCTTCGTGCAGCATGCGGGCCACATGCGCGCACTATTGTGCGGCATGCGCACACGATGCGCACACCATCGTGCGGCATGGGTGCCCTATACGCTCATCATCATGCGGCATGCGGGCCACATGCGCGCACTATCGTGCGGCATGGGTGCCCCATGCGCACACCTTCGTGCGACATGCGTGCACCATCGTGCTGCATAGGCGCCCTATGCCCGCACCTCCATCCGGCATGAGGGCCACATGCGCGTACCATCGTGTGGCATGCGTGCTCGATGTTTGCACCGTCGTGCGGCAAGGGCACCCCATGCGCGCACCTTTATGCAGCATGCATGCACCATCGTGTAACATGGGCGGCCCATGCGCGCACCATCGTGAGGCATGCGAGCCACACGCGCACCCTATCGTGCGGTATACATGTACCATCGTGAGGCATAGGCGCCCTATGCACGCACCTTCGTGAAGCATGGGTGCCTCATGCACACACCTTTGTGCGGCATGCATGCATCATTGTGCGGCATGGGCGCCCCATGCACGCATCTTTGTGCAGCATGCGGGCCATATGTGCGCACCATCGTGCAGCATATGCGCCCCACGAGCGCACCATCATGCAGCATGCGAGGCCCATGCGCGTACCATCGTGTAGCATGGGCGGCTTATGCGCGCACCATCATGCGGCATGCGGGCCACATGTGCGAACCATAGTGCGGTATACGCTCCCGATGCGGGCATCATCGTGCGTTATGGGTGCCCCATGCGCGTACCTTCGTGTGGTATGTGCGCACCATCGTGCGGCATGGGCGCCCCATGCGTGCACCTTCATGTGGCATGCGGTCCACATGTGCGCATCATCGTGCGGCATGCGTGCCCCATGAGCGCAGCATCGTGCGACATGGGCACCTCATGCGCGCACCATCGTGCGGCATGCGGGCCACATGCGTGCACTATCGTACAACATGCGCAACCGATGCGCGTACCATCATGCGGCACGGGCGCCCTATGCTCGCACCTTCGTGCGGCATGCGGGCCAGATACGCGCATCATCGTGCCGTATACGCGTGCCATGCGCGCACTATCATGCGGCATAGGCGCCCCATGCGCGCACCATCATACGGCAAGGGCACCCCTTGTGCTCACCTTAGTGCGGCATGCGGGCCACATGCGTGCACCATCGTGCAGCATGCGTGCCCAATACACGCACCATCGAGGCGCTTGGGCACCCTATCCCCGCACCTTCGTGCGGCATACGCACTCCATCGTGTGTCATGGACGCCTTGTGCGCGCATCTTCGTCTGGCATGGGTGCCCCATGTGCGGCATGTTCGCACTGTAAGACCCTATGTTTTGCCTAACCTCGATTTGCGTATTTTGCCTCATTTTGCGTGCTTTGACCTGTTTATGTGTTATATGAGTAAGAATATGTTAGAAGTGTGATTTATATTCCTAATACATGCTATATGTGCATTCATGAAATTTTTATTAAAAACGGAATAAGAAATTTTATCGCCGGTTTTAGTGAATAGTATTTTGAGCACCTGTCTGCTAAATTTTTTACAGGGGTGTTTTAAACATTTTAAAACCTTTTCCTTGGGTATTAATAGACCCATGTTTGATTAAAACGAATTTGGAATCGATTTTGGAATTTTAAAGGTTTTTACACTTTCTTTTGCAAGACATCGAGTTTTAAGCCGACTCGGGTGAAAATGTTTTGAAGTAAAAATCTTTGTCACCTAGAATATAATGTCTAGAATTAATTTAGGTGTCAATTTAATAGTTGAGCAAGAAATAGTCAATAAATGAATTAAAAGACTAGAAATAATTAATAGACTAAATATAACTACTTTGACCTTCTTTTAATTTGTTTGACCTTTACTTAATATGCATCAACACACACTTGGAAAGCACAAAAACGCCATCACACACACACACACATGGATGAGAGCCATTAGAGAGAAAAATTGAAAGAGTTTCAAGGTTTTCAAAGTCCATTTTTCATTAGAACTTGCAATCCAAGGCCAATTTCCATCAACCAAAGCTTGATTCCACCTCTTGAGCATCCATTGAGCATCTTTGTAGCTTCAAAACACATCAAAGGTGAGAGAAAAATTCTAGATCTCAAATGTCATCTTTTATGTTTTTGCGTATAATTGCATTTTGAACTGTTAGAAAGTTGAATTGATGTTATATTATTGCTCAGTGCATGCTAAGGATCGTTTATATGCGTTTATATAAGATTTGAACCGTTGTAGCAAGAATTTTTATTTTGGGGTATTAAAAGTTGAGTTATTAGCTGTTTGGTGATTATTTTGAGTTGTAGTGGTTGGAATCGATTGCCGTCGATTTGTAAATATTTGTAAAATATGGGGTAGTACCATTGTAATGCCGAAGATTGAAGTGGTGATGTCCTTGAAATGGTCAGAGAATGTTTCGGTGGTTGTAGCTTTCTTTGCTTGGCGGGTTATTGTCGTAGGTTTGTGAAAGACTTTTCTAAGATTGCCGGGCCACTTTCTAAGTTTACTCAGAAACAGACTAGTTTTGTTTGGGATGAGAAATGTGATAGTAGGTTTCAGGAGTTGAAAAAGAGATTGACTACCGCTCCAGTACTTGCTCTACCATAGGGGACCGATAATATGGTTATCTACTGTGATACATCCAAGGAGGGCTTGGGATGTGTACTTATGCAGAATGGTCGGGTTATTGCCTATGCTTCTAGGAAGTTGAAACCGTATGAGGTGAATTATCCGACTCATGATCTTGAGTTGGCAGCTGTTGTTTTCGCACTGAAAAAGTGGCGTCATTATCTGTAGGGCAGTAAGTTTGAGATTTTCACTGATCATAAGAGTCTTAAGTAATTGTTCTCACAAAAGGAGTTGAATATGCATCAACGGAGGTGGATGGAACTTCTCGGAGACTATAATTGTTCTATCAGCTATCTGCCTCGGAAGGTAAATGTTGTGGTAGACGCTCTTAGCTGTAAGGCGAGTGTTTCTTGTTTGGCTGTCAAGAAGTAGGAGGTTCTTCAGGAATTCACTTATTGGAGACCGGAGTTAACTCAGGTTGGGGTGATGTGTTCACATCTCCGTATTCAACCTTTATTGTTGTCTCAAATCAGAGAAGCTCAGCAACTTGATGTTAAACTTCAGAAGATCAAGGATCAGATCACAGATGATATGTCTGACTTCAAATTACATGAGGATGGTATTCTTCGGTTTCGGAATAGGGGTTGTGTTACCGACGAACCGGGCCTGAGGCGAGGTATTCTGGAGGAGGCTCATAATTCTAAGTACACCATTCATCCTAGTGGAAACAAGATGTATCAGGATTTGAAGCAACATTACTAGTGGAAAAGATGTTTGACTTGTCAGCGAGTGAAAGCCGAGCATCAACGACCTGCAGGTTTGCTTCAGTCGTTGGCTATACAAGAGTGGAAATGGGAGCATATCAAGATAGACTTCATCCCTGGTTTGCCTAGAACACCGAGAGGTAATGATGCAGTTTGGGTAGTCATGGATCGTTTGATGAAGACAACTTACTTTATTTCGATGCGGATGGGAGATGAAGTTGCAAAGTTGACGGATCTTTATTTGGATCAGATTGTTAGACTTCACGAAATTCCATCTAGTATTGTCTCAGATCGAGATCATTGATTTACTTCTCGCTTATGGGAGAAACTCAAGAGACTTTGGGTACTCAGCTTAATTTCAGTACAGCGTATCATCCACAGACCGGCGGTCAATCCGAGAGGACTATTCAGATTCTGGAAGATATGCTCAGGGCTTGTGTTCTAGACTTCGGGAAGAACTGGAAAAAACATCTACCACTTGTCGAGTTTGCCTATAACAATAGTTATCAAGCTACTATTGGGATGGCACCTTTTGTAGCTTTTTACGGTCGTAAGTGCCGTTCACTTTTGTATTGGGATGAAGTAGGGGAGATGAAGACTATTGATCCGACTATTATGCCAGAGCTTCTAGAGAAGATTGAGAATGTTCAATTGATCAGGCAGAGAATGCTTACAGCACAGAGCAGATTCAAGAGTTATGCTAATAAGCGTCGTCGGGACTTGGAGTTTACAGTCGGAGACCGGGTTTTCTTGAGATTGTCTCCTTGTAAGGGGTTTGCTAGATATGGTAAAGGCGAAAAGCTGAGTCCGAGGTTTGTAGGGCCGTTTGAGATTATCAGCAGAGTTGGCAAGTTGGCATATCGATTGGCTTTACCAAAGAATTTCTCTAATGTTCAGATGTCTTTCACGTGTCCAATTTGCAGAAGTATAATCCCGATCCTTCAGATATTCTAGAGCCAGAGCTGTTACAGCTTCGTAAGAATCTGACTTATGATGAGAGGCCGATTCGCATTCTTGATCAGATGGAACGGGAACTGAGATCGAAGAAGATTCCAATGGTCAAAGTATTGTGGAAGCATCACGGTATTGAGGAGGCTACTTGGGAGAGGCGAGATCAGATGCAGTAGCAGTACCCAAATCTTTTCCGTTCAGCAAGTAAGAATTTCGGAGATGAAATTTCTTTAAGGGGGGGGGGGGGGAGAATGTGAGACCCCATATTTTACCTAACCTTGATTTGCGTATTTTGCCTCGTTTTACGTGCTTTGACCTGTTTATGTGTTATATGAGTCAGAATGTGTTAGAAGTGTGATTTATACTCCTAGTACATGCTATATGTGCATTCATGAAATTTTCATAAAAAATGGAATCATAAATTTTATCACCGGTTTTAGTGAATAGTATTTTGAGCACCTGTCCGCTAAAATTTTTACAGGGGTGTTTTAAATGTTTTAAAACCTAGTCCTCGGGTATTAATAGACCCGTGTTTGATTAAAACGGATTTGGAATTGATTTTGGAATTTTAAAGGTTTTTACACTTTTTTTTGCTAGAAATCGAGTTTTAAGCCAACTCGGGTGAAAATGTTTTGATGTAAAACTCTTTGTCACCTAAAATATAATGTCTAGAATTAATTTAGGTGTCAATTTAATAGTTGAGCAAGAAATAGTCAATAAATGAATTAAAAGACTAGAAATAATTAAAAGACTAAATAAAACTACTTTGACCTTCTTTTAATTTGTTTGACCTTTACTTAATATGCATCAACACACACTTGCAAAGCACAAAAACACCATCACACACACACACATGGCCGAGAGCCATTAGAGAGAAAATGAGAAAGAATTTCAAGGTTTTCAAAGGCCATTTTTCATTAGAACTTGCAATCCAAGGCCAATTTCCATCAACCAAAGCTTGATTCCACCTCTTGAGCATCCATTGAGCATCTTTGTAGCTTCAAAACACATCAAAGGTGAGAGAAAAATTCTAGATCTCAAATGTCATCTTTTATGTTTTTGCGTATAATTGCATTTTGAACCTTTAGAAAGTTGAATTGATGTTATATTATTGCTCGGTGCATGCTAAGGATCGTTTATATGCGTTTATATAAGATTTGAACCGTTGTGGCAAGTATTTTTATTTTCGGGTATTAAAAGTTGAATTATTAGCTATTTGGTGATTATTTTGAGTTGTAGTGGTTGGAATCGATTGCATTCAATTTGTAAATGTTTGTAAAATACGGGGTAGTGCCGTTGTAATGCTGAAATTTTGATTGAGATGTTGGTGCGAAAATCCAAAAATTTCAGCCTAGGTGAATTGAGGTTTGAGGGCTGTTGGGCTTGATTTGGATGTATTTTGGTTAGTTTCCGAGGGGACTATTGTAGATGATTGAGTGGGTGAATGATAGGAACTGGTTTGGAGTTGTTTGGATTAGTAGAATATAAGTTATGATTATTAGAAGTTTAGGTTGTCTTTCTTTAAAATGTTGTTATATGCCTTTAGATGATCGGGTGGTGTTTGAGTGATTGAATTGTGAATTGTTGATGGTTGGATTAGGGTTAGGTTGTGTGTCTAATGCATGTTAAGTTGGGTGGCCTACTTTGTTATCTAACTTAGTTGTTTAGTTGTTAATTGATTAATTGATGTTGTGTTGTTTTAATGTTATTAATTGATTGATGCATTATTGATTATTGATTATTGATTATTGATGAACTGGGAGATAGTCAACGGAAAAGGTTGTCCTTCTGTGATTGAATAATTATTATTATTGCTGAGTCTTGATATGTGTGTGCCATCTCTCGAGTGGTATCAGGCCGTCGGGTTGAAAACGACATGGCTATCAGAGGCTACCCTTATCTCGCATGGGCGGAGATGCCATGGAGGGCAGGGTTAGTGAGGTACCTCGAGTGTGTGTGTCATGGGGGTGATAAGAAGCTGGTTGAAATCGTGATGGCATTTGGAGCTACACCAACTAGAGTATCCTTTATTGATTGGTCATTATAGTTATGTGTTTATATTGTTATTGATGTTTATTGTGTGTTTACTGCTCAAAGGATCATTTCCAAGGAGTATAGTAAATACTGTTAGAGATCTATCGGATCCTCACTGGGCTTGTTTTATATAAGCTCACTCTCAATTATTGCATGCATGCAGGTGTTACTGATTCTGACTATGGGTACGTGCCTCTTGAAGAGGGAAATGTGCCATATGTAGATGAGTATTATGTGTAGGAGTCATTGCCATGAGATTATCTTAGTTGTTGTAAAACAATGTATTGTATAACCTATTTTGAATTGCACGTATAGCCTATGTACTAAGTTGGAACGGAGGCGTATAACTATGAATGGGTTGTTGAAGGAATGATTATTAAATAACATGGTTGTGTTGTATGTTGTTAATTTAATTGAGGAGTTGATTGTTGAATGGTTGGTGGAGTTAGTTGTATGATATTGATAAGAGGTTGGTTTAGAGCCTCGGTGTCTTAATTACTGTCGTTATACTGCCGAAATTCTATTGCGTCCTGACTGATTGTAGGTGGGGTCGAGTTGGGGTGTGACATTAAGTGGTATCAGAGCACATGTTAGCTGTCAGTCTGGGTATTCTCGGAATGTGGGTAATGGTCTTAGCATGAAAGTATGTATGAAATGAAAGAAAAACGAACTATGTGTTAATATGATTAAATGATTAAGTGATTATGTGATTTAGTGCTTATGTGATCAATTTGTTTATGTGATTGATACTTAAGTGATTTATGTGTTTATGTGAATTGTTGTTTATTTGCTAATAATTGTCTATAGCCTATCTATGTGCTATAACATGTGCTAACTCTTTGATTAGTAGAATGACAGGTAGACCGAGAACGAGAGGTAGGCCCGAAGCCGTTGACGAGGTTCCGGGTAATGTAGCACCGGGCCGAGTAAGGGGTGATGATCGTTTTGAATCAGCCATGGATAGGATCGTAGAGGTTATGGCCGGTTAGGCCCAGTTGCTAGCAGGGCAGGCTGCCCAAGCTCAGACCTTGCAGGCATAGTTACTGAACGTATAGGGTGGATACAATGGGCGTGGTGCACTGAAGGAGTTCTTGGGGTACTATCCACCGAGGTTTCAGGGGGAACCAGATGATCGGAAAGCCGAGGCATAGATTAGTAAAGTGGAGAAAATATTTGACCCTATGGATTATACTAATGAAAGAAAGGTCACCTTTGCCGTCTATTTGTTTAATGATGAGGCAGAGGAGTGGTGGCGCACGGTGAAATCTAGTTGGGAGACCGAGGGTATTCTGTATGTCTGGGATACCTTTCTGAGAGCTTTCTGGGCAAAGTATGTCCCGAGGATTGCACGGGAGAGGAGAGAGGCTGAGTTTCTGTCTCTAGTTCAGGGGGATGCTTCAGTGACTCAGTATGAGGCCACATTTATTAGACTATCCCGGTATGCACCGGAGTTTATGGCTAACGAGGAGCACAAGACTCGTAGGTTTATGTTGGGTTTGAGGCCCGAGATTCAGGATGCGATGACCCTGAATTAGTATGATATACTTACTGAGGCCTTTGATGCAACTTCTAGGTTAGAGAAGAGAAAGGGGGAACAGATCGGACCCAGTCAGCCTAGTAAGAGGCCCTTTCAGCCGCAAGGTCAGCAAGGTATGTATAGACCTTCGGTATAGCAAGGTAGTTATAGGCCTACAGTGCAGCAGGGTTCTTTCAGACCGCAGGGTCAGCAGGGCTACTATCGGCCTCAGTTTCAGCAGGGGTCTTATCAGGCTCAACCGTAGTTTAGGCCGGCCCAGTCTCAAGGTCCATATAGGCCTAGTGTTGTGAGACCTTAGCAGTAGGCTAGTACAACTGCTTTCTCGGGTTCTGGTTCTTCTAGGGGCAGTTGCAGTGTTTCTTCACCGCAGTGTACTTACTTCAAGCGTCAAGGCCATTTGGAGGCTGACTGTAGGGCGAAGCCAGGAATGTGTTTGGGTTGCGGCAGCAATCAGCATAGGGTGAAGGATTGCTATAGATATCGAGGAACTGAGGGTCGGGCAGAGACCCAGGGTTATCAGGGTCGACCTACTAGTGGTGCACCTCAGCAGCAGTGGGTTCAGGCTCGGGCCTACACAGTTGATTTGGATGAGATACTTGAGGAGACTGCAGCTGTGGAAGGTAACTTCCTTATACTTGATCAACTTGTTAAAGTGTTGATTGATTCTAGTGCTACGCATTCTTTCATTACTCCTGATTGTGTGCAACGTGTTAATATGCAACCTGCAAGACTACCTTATGTGGTTGAGATTAGTACCTCTTTGACCGATAAGTATGTGATTGGCTTAGTATGTAAGGATTGTAAAATACATGTTAAGGGGTATAATTTTCCTTCGGACCGTATCTTATTTCCTATCCGGGGGTATGATGTTATCTTGGGTATGGATTGGCTTTCTATGTATGATGCCCAGTTAAACTGTAGAACGAAGGTAGTACGGTTTCGGTTGCCAGATCAGCCAGTGGTAGAGGTAGCAGGGAACCGGGGTGCTAAGACAAGTTTTGTTATCTCAGCAACTAAAGCCGTTATGTTGGTGAGTAAGGGGTGTTCGGGTTATCTAGCTTATTTGATTAGCAAGCCATCTGATAAGCTACAGTTGGAGGAAGTACCTATTATTCGGGAATATCCTAATGTATTTCCTAAGGAGTTGCCAGGGTTGCCGCCAGAGAGAGATGTGGAGTTTGTGATCAATCTTATTCCCAGTACTCAACCTATTTCTAAATTAGCGTACCGGATGGCACCAACTGAGTTGAAGGAGCTGAAAACTCAGTTGCAGAGTTAATTGAGAAGGGTTTCATTCAGTAGAGTTCTTCACCGTGGGGAGCACCTGTTTTATTTGTGAAGAAGAAAGATGGTACCTTGAGATTATGCATTGACTATCGTGGTTTGAATCAAGTGACCATCAAGAACAAGTATCCTTTGCCATTGATTGACGAGTTGTTTGATCAACTTCAGGGAGCCAAAGTCTACTCTAAGTTTGACTTGAGGCAGGGGTATTATCAGCTTCGGATTCGCACGGAGGATGTTCTGAAGTCTGCATTCAGGACTCGATACGGGCATTATGTGTTTGTAGTTATGCCCTTTGGATTAACTAATGCACCGACAGCATTTATGGATCTTATGCATCGGGTTTTTCAGCCATACTTGGACCAGTTCATGGTGATCTTTATTGATGATATCTTGGTTTATTCCAAGTCTGAATCGGAGCACGAGCAACATCTACAGCTTGTCTTACAGAAGCTGCAGGAACATCAGTTGTTTGCGAAGTTCAGCAAATGTGAATTTTGGCTACAACGCATATCTTTTCTTGGCCATGTGATCACACAGAGCGGTATTTCAGTAGATCCCACTAAGATTGAAGTGGTGATGTCTTTGAAACGGCTAAAGAATGTTTCAGAGGTTCGTAGCTTTCTTGGCTTGGCGGGTTATTACCGTAGGTTTGTGAAAGACTTTTCTAAGATTGACGGTCCACTTTCTAAGTTAACTCAGAAACAAGCTAGTTTTGTTTGGGATGAGAAATGTGAGAGTGGGTTTCAGGAGTTGAAAAAGAGATTGACTAACGCTCGAGTACTTGCTCTACCATAGGGGACCGATAATATGGTTATCTACAGTGATGCATCCAAGGAGGGCTTGGGATGTGTACTTATGCAGAATGGTTGGGTTATTGCCTATGCTTTCAGGAAGTTAAAACCGTATGAGGTGAATTATCCGACTCATGATCTTGAGTTGGCAGCTGTTGTTTTCGCACTAAAAAAGTGGCGTCATTATCTGTGGGGCAGTAAGTTCAAGATTTTCACTGATCATAAAAGTCTTAAGTATTTGTTCTCACAGAAGGAGTTGAATATGCGTCAACGGAGGTGGATGGAACTTCTCAGAGACTATAATTGTTCTATCAGCTATCTGCCTGGGAAGGAAAATGTTGTGGCAAACGCTCTTAGCTATTCCACATATGACCGGGGCGTATTACCAACCCCCATCTACTTCCCTCCTGACAATTTCAAGCACTCTTTGACTCTCTTTTCAAAGTCCTTTTCATCTTTCCCTAACGGTACTTGTTCGCTATCGATCTCTCGCCCGTATTTAGCCTTGGAAGGAATTTACCACCCGCTTAGGGCTACATTCCCAAACAACCCAACTCGCTGACAGCGCCTCATGGTGCGACAGGGTCCGGGCACGACGGGGCTCTCACCCTCTCTGGTGCCCCTTTCCAGGGGACTTAGGCCCGGTTCGCCACTGAGGACGCTTCTCCAGACTACAATTCGGACGACGGAGCCGCCCGATTCTCAAGCTGGGTTGTTCCCGGTTCGCTCGCCGTTACTAAGGGAATCCTTGTAAGTTTCTTTTTCTCCGCTTATTGATATGCTTAAACTCAGCGGGTAATCCCGCCCGACCAGGGGTCACGGTCGTAGCGCATGGCGCCAGAGGGTCTCTCTTCAGTCTCGTACGCGCGACGGGACGACGCACGACAACTCAAGAGTTGAATTGACCAACCACCACTTGTCGTGACGTCTGTCGCGCTGGACTTGCATTTTGGCCAACCGCGCCTTGAGACATAGGAGGCCACAATCCGCCCCCACGCACTAACCCTATGAGGCCTGACCTCGATTTACGTGCGATACCTCATTTCCTGTGCCTTAACCTAGATTTATGTGCCTTGACCTAGGTTTAAGAGTCATTTTTGTGTGCCTTGCATTGAATTACGTGCATACATTTAGGGTTGCGTGCATTTACTTGGAAAACATGCATTCATCTCGTAGTGCGTGCCCTAAACCTAGGAAAGTGTGCCCTCATGCTAATGAAGAAAGCATCTTACACGAAGCACTAGATCATTAATTAATCCTACAAACTCCACTAACTAATATTAAAATGCTAAGTCAACTCATTAGAAGACGAAATCTCACAAAAAGCTAAACATTCCTATTATTTATTCTTCATTCTTTTTGCATATTCCAAGCACATGCAATAAAATAAGCTCAACCAAGAAAAAATTCAGAATTTTCCACTAGCTTGGCCAACCACATGGAGCATTTGACAATGCTTTGCAATTTCAAAAATTAAACTTAGACAACCTATGACACAAAGCATAAAAAAATGACTTAAAACCCTACCCAATACACCAAAATCTCGACCCACTCAATTGCCCATGCTAGACAATTCAAATTATGCTCTTGAAGACACAAAATCAGAATTTTGTGAAGCCCATAGCCGACACATGCAATCAAAGCCTCAAAACTCTTCAAAGCTTTCATTCTTTCTCTCTTTCTCTCATTCACTCTCTCATTTCTTCTCTCTCTCTCGGCCTTGGCTGCAATCTCACTCTCCATAGCTTAAGTTCATCATCCTAAGGTTCATCAAGATATTCAAGCTACTAAGGAACTCGACCAAGCAAGCTAGAATGCAAAAAGACATACATGCAAGCTCATAGAGCCTTCACTTCGGCTTAGGTATGTTGATATCTTCTACTTCATTTCCTTTTGTTCTAGCCACTTGCACATACTAAGAACATGGTTACTAAGATAGGAATTAGAGAATCTCAAGTTGTCTCTCGGCTAAGCAAGGAGAAAAGATGACCTTGTGCATCATCAAGAGCTTTGTGCATCTTCATTGTTGTCTTGCTAAGGTGAGGGTTAATCCTTTTTTGAAAAGCTTTCAAAAACCACATGCATGCCTTTAAATTTCTATTTTTACCTCTGTACTTGTGATATATGTGTGTACATGAGCTTTTGTAAACATGCATGGCAAGATATTTGGCTAGAATGTGAAGATAGATGAAATCGCGTAAAGGACAGTATTCTGACTTGTTGGAGCGAAGTGATTTTGACCAGGTAAATGATGTTGAAAATGCATGAAAATTTGTAAGTGACTAGTTTTGCCAGTTCTAAGCATTTTTTGCAGAAATAGGCCAAAGGAAATTTTGAATCTAAGGTCCCCAAAATGGCAAAACATCGAAAGGTGTCCAAATCTGGAAAATCTGGGAAAATAAAGCAGGTTTTTGGCAGTTCACTGTCCTTGTAGAACGAACCCGTTTTGACTTATTAAATGATATCCAAAATGCATGAAATTCGGTATGCTGCTAGATTTTTCAGTTCGGGACATTTTTTTCAGAAATGGACTAAGGCTAAATCTGACCCTAATGTCCTCAAAAAGGACAAGTATTGAAATGTGTGCAAATCTGGACAGTTTTGCGTAGTCTCACGGTTTTGGCTATAACTCTTGAATCCAAGATCCAAATGATGCGAGGTTTGTTTCTGGATTTAGTTCACTCCTTAAGCTTTAATTTGATATTTTGTTCATAGGAATTGGAGATTGTTTGCTTGTCTAAATGATTGTGAGAAAACAGACCATTGCAGTGAGGTTTTCATCTAGTGATATGCTTTGAAAATTATTGTAACTTCTCTTGTAGTATTAAATGCTTGGGATTATGGCACTTGGATGTTGTGTGGAATGTTTTGAATGCTTGAGGGTGTTTTAATTAATCAATGCATGGCTTGAGTTTAATTACGTGACAACTTGGGGCTTAATCGCACGGGTGAGCATGAATTGAAACCCTAATGACTAGAAAAACTCGCTAAGTGTTGATCCTATGGATATCGTGTTTAATTATATGATTAGTAGGCTGCCCGTAGTTACCCTTATAGCCCTAAATGTGATCCCGATGATTACATATTGACAAGTAGACCTTTCTTGCACCCGGTCCCACGTAAACGTCGTTGCATGTTGTATGACTATTATTTGATTATGTGGACTTCGAAATGAGTTATATGACTTGATTTACATGTGTTACATGGCTGCCCGTTTAATATTCATATAACTCCTTGTGCTTTACAAGTGAAATTACCTGTCATATCGTGCCTCGCGTGTTTACTTGTCAATGTGCAATCTCATGACTCCTCGGAGGCAACTTACTTTGTTGTCCTCCTAATGTGATATATTAAATGTCATAAATATGCATTGCATACAAGGTTGCAACCTTTCATTCTGGCGTGGTAGCGTTTCACGCACACCGGGCGGCATCGGGCTTGTCGTTGCAACCGTGACTACCATTGTCCAATTCCCTCTCTCGCTTGGGGGCTAGACTTCCTCGAAGAGTTGGGTCGTAGGATTTCGGGGTACATCCAGAGTACACCAATTTGGCATGATAAGTGGAAGATTTGAAGTCGGCTGCAACAACTGATACTGGAAATGAACTGAGAGCAAAAGCTTACCGTATCCTTTTCACTATGTGTATAAGTACTCTCGCTTGGTTCCTAGAGGACCTCGGGGAGGAAAGACGGGTAATTGTGCTCTTTTACCTTTATATTACATTATGAACTTACTTGTGATATATGTCATGCTTGCAAAAAGGGTTTCCATAAGTTGAACTGAAAAAAGAGTTTCAAAACGTATTTCTCGTTCCCCCTTGCTGAGTTCATAAGGACTCACCCTCATTTATCATCTCAAGTGAAGAAGACTAGGAACAGGTACCCGAGGACAATGTGCCTAGTGATGATTCCTTGGAATGATTGCTTGCCTACGTGCCTTACTTGATTATGGCAATTTTGTGAACGATATGTTGCTTGAAGACTATTTCTTATGTTGCTTGTTGTTGTATTGTAAATGACCCCCGTTGTAATTTGGGGTCAAATTTTGGGTTGTACTGATTATAACTAGATAGACACTCTTATGGTCGTTTTTGCTATCGTTACTGGTTAGTATCTATCGCAGGCTTATGAAGTACCAGGTAAGGGATTCAGTAAAATGAATCCATCCAATCTTAAGCAGGTACTCATTGGTAAACTAAGATCAACAGGTACTTTTGTAACAAGGATTGACAAACAAACGAGACATAGTTATCATGCTAGGTTGTTAATCAAACGAGACTTCGAGATAACTAGTAGGCACCCCGATTGGTGATATATAGTAATCTTAATTGGAAATGAATTTGAGATTGAAAGTTTTTTAGGCGTTTAGAGAATTAGGCCAAAACTAAAGAGCCCAATTATAGCCGTTATGCTGCCAGTTTTTCGGAGAATTTGTGGAGTTTAGGCTAAACGTTAAGTGTTAAACTTTCATGAACGATTAAGTACGTGATATGACTTGAATGTTTAGATCACACCCTAGACTAACCTTTATAGGTCGGGTTGAGGCGTGACAAACCCAGCATCCCAGTTTTAGGACATGGGGTGGGGAGGGCGACGCGATACGTGACGCCCAGGCAGGCGTGCCCTCAGCCTAACGGCTTTGGGCACAGCTTGCGTTCAAAGACTCGATGGTTCATGGGATTCTGCAATTCACACCAAGTATTGCATTTCGCTACGTTCTTCATCGATGCGAGAGCCGAGATATCCATTGCCAAGAGTCGTTTTCGTTTCGTAAGGGACCGAGGCCTAACACCGCAGACGGGGCAAGGATAGGCAGTCCCCTATATTTTGTTTGCCTTGGCGCATTCCGCTCCCGGGTTCGTTGTTTGCAGGGCGTTCACCCCGACTCGGGACTGATGCATGGGCTAGGGACGAGCCACCTCCCCCGCATCGGCCCCGCATTGTTTAAACGGGTTCGCAGGTTGTTCTGCCTTCGCAGGGTTCGACAATGATCCTTCCGCAGGTTCACCTACGGAAACCTTGCTATGACTTCTCCTTCCTCTAAATGATAAGGTTCAGTGGACTTCTCGCGACGTCGCGGGCGGCGAACCGCCCATGTCGCCGCGATCCGAACACTTCACCGGATCATTCAATCGGTAGGAGCGACGGGCGGTGTCTACAAAGGGCAGGGACGTAGTCAACGCGAGCTAGTGACTCACGCTTACCAGGAATTCCTCGTTCAAGACCAACAATTGCAATGATCTATGCCCATCACGATGAAATTTCAAAGATTACCTGGGCTTGTCGGCCAAGGCTATAGACTCATTGAATACATCAGTGTAGCGCGCGTGTGGCCCAAAACATCTAAGGGCATCACAGACCTATTATTACCTCAAACTTCCGTGGCCTAAAAGGCCGTAGTCCCTCTAAGATGCTAGCTACGGAGGGATACCTTCGCATAGCTAGTTAGCAGGCTAAGGTCTTGTTCGTTAACGGAATTAACCAGACAAATCGCTCCACCAACAAAGAACGACCATGCACCACCACCCATAGAATGAAGAAAGAGCTCTTAGTCTGTTAATCCTTACTATGTCTAGACCTGGTAAGTTTCCCCGTGTTGAGTCAAATTAAGCCGCAGGCTCCACTCCAAGTAGTGCCCTTCCGTCAATTCCTTTAAGTTTCAGCCTTGCGACCATACTCCCCCCGGAACCCAAAAACTTTGATTTCTCATAAGGTGTCGGCAGAGTCCTAAAAGCAACATCCGCCGATCCCTGGTCGGTATCGTTTATGGTTGAGACTAGGACGGTATTTGATCATCTTCGAGCCCCCAACTTTCGTTCTTGATTAATGAAAACATCCTTGGCAAATTCTTTCGCAATTGTTCTCTTTCATAAATCCAAGAATTTCACCTCTGACTATGAAATATGAATGCCCCTGACTATCGCTGTTAATCATTATCCCAAAGGCCAACTCAATAGGATCGAAATCCTATAATGTTATCCCATGCTAATATATACAGAGCGTAGGCTTGCTTTGAGCACTCTAATTTCTTCAAAGTAACAGCGTCGGAGGCACGACCCGACCAGTTAAGGCCAGGAGCGCATCCCTGACAGAAAGCACGAGACGACCGATGCACACCTGAGGCGAACCGGCCAACCCATCCCAAAGTCCAACTACGAGCTTTTTAACTGCAACAACTTAAATATACGTTATTAGAGCTAGAATTACCGCGGCTGCTGGCACCAGACTTGCCCTCCAATGGATCCTCGTTAAGGGATTTAGATTGTACTCATTCCAATTACCAGACACTTTGAGCCCGGTACTATTATTTATTGTCACTACTTTCCCGTGTCAGGATTGGGTAATTTGCGTGCCTACTGCCTTCCTTGGATGTGGTAGTTGTTTCTTAGGCTCCCTCTCCAGAGTTGAACCCTAATTCTCCATCACCCATCACCACCATGGTAGGCCACTATCCTACCATTGAAAGTTGATAGGGCAGAAATTTGAATAATGCATCGTCGGCACGAGGGTCGTGCGATCCGTCGAGTTATCATGAATCATCGTAGCAACGGGCAGAGCCCGCGTCAACCTTTTATCTAATAAATGCATCCCTTTCAAAAGTCAGGGTTTGTTGCACATATTAGCTCTAGAATTACTACGGCTATCCGAGTAGTAGATACCATCAAACAAACTATAACTGATTTAATGAGCCATTCGCAGTTTCACAGTATGAATTAGTTCATACTTACACATGCATGGCTTAATCTTTGAGACAAGCATATGACTACTGGCAGGATCAACCAGGTAGCATTCCTCACCGATGCCGGCATAGCACGAGGCACATCATCCCCTAAGGGTCGACGACTCAAGACGAGCGCTTAATCGTCGTACGTGATTAGTGACGAACGCTGATTTTAAGCAAAGAGAGGCCAAGGACCCCATACCGTCATGGTGTTCCGTATCTGAGAGATCGATCGATGCCCCACGGGCCACGTGTGCCGCACTTGTTGGAGTGAGCAGAGTGGAACATAGGACGTGCTGAGGGGTTTGCCCCACGTCGTCCATGGAGGCAGACGCAAGGCAAAAGATGGACGATGTGACTTTATACTGTGTTCTTTGTAGGTACACAACACAGGAGACCGACCTACCGACCGAGGCAACATAAGCACTCGGCCCGTGAATAAAGAGGCAAGTAGGGGCGGACGTCGCATCACAAGCAGGGATCCAACCGACCCATATAAGCCAACCACCACTCACGCGCTATCACGTTCGCTATGCCCAGACCACCAAGCCAGTAACCGCCCCACCATCTAGGAAAACGAAGCCGTTCAGGCGAACGGAACCGGTGAGATAGCCTGAGCACGCACCGCTAGGCACGAAGAATTTCTGAGGGACACGGGACGGGAACGGCTCGAGGTACATGACCAGGCCGCACGTCGCAAGCTTAAGGGCCTACTTTGTGGTGCCCGACCATGCACCGATTGCACGCAACTGAGGTACCAACCCAAAGCGGACTTCCTGCCCACGTGGTGCTTGGATCGCCACGATACTAGACCACGTCCATTGCATTACGACTCAGTGAGGACCATGGCGTCGTGTACTAGGCGATTCGCTCATCGTGTAGGCCAATGGGAACACACCGTGGGACGGCTTCGAGGCAGCATAGTGCTAGGATCGCCACAACATTGAAGCTCTAGCCATCGTCTCATCGCAACGCTCTCGTCGTTATTTACCGAAAGCCAAGGCCATGTGCTAGGCGATTTGCGCATCGTGCAGTCCCCCACCGTCCCCCTATATGCACCCACATGCACGGAATGGGACAATCAAACTTCCTGCCCACGCGGTGCTTGGATCACCACGACATTAGACCACGTCCGTCGTATTATGACTGAGCGAGGACCATGGCATCGTGTGCTAGGCGATTCACGCATCGCGCAAGCCTATAGGAACACACCAGGGGACAACTTTGAGGTAGCACGGTGCTTGGATCACCACGACATTGAAGCATCAACAATCGTCTCATCGCAACGCTCGCGTCGTTGCTTAACAAACACCATTGCCACATGTGCTAGGCGATTTGTGCATCACGCATGCCCCCCCACCGTCCCCCTAATACAACCGTATGCACGGAATGGGACAAGCAAACTACCTTTTTGCCCACGCGGTGCTTGGATCGCCATGACACTAGACCACGTCCGTCGCATAACGACTCAGCGAGGACCATGGCGCCGTGTGCTAGGCGATTCGCGCATCGTATAGGCCCATCGGAACCAACCGGGGAATGGCTTGAAGGCCGCATGGTGCTTGGATCGCCACGACATTGAAGAATCAGCAATCGTCTCATTGCAACGCTCGCGTCGTTGCTTAACGAAAGCCAATGCCATATGTGCTAAGCGATTCGCGCATCACGCATACCCCCCACTGTCCCCCTGTATACACCCATATGCACGGAACGGGACAAGCAAACTACCTTTCTGCCTACACGGTGCTTGGATCAGCACGACACTAGACAACGTCCGTGGCATTACGACTCAACGAGGACCCTGGCATCCTATGCTAGCAATTTGCGCATCATACAGGCCCATCGGAACCAACCGAGGGACGGTTTCAAGGCCGCATGGTGCTTGGATCGCCACGACATTGAGGCATCAGCAATCATCTCATCGCAACGCTCGCTTCGTTGCTTAACGAAAGCCAATACCACATGTGCTAAGCAATTCACGCATCACGCATGCCCCCTACCGTCCCCCTGTATGCACCCGTATGCACGGAACAGGACAAGCAAACTACTTTCCTGCCTACGCGGTGCTTGGACCGCCACGACACTAGACCACGTCCGTCGCATTACGACTCAGCTAGGACCATGGCATCATGTGCTAAGCGATTTGCGTATCGTATAGGCACGTCAGAACCCACCGGGGGATAGCCTCAATGCCACATAGTGCTTGGATCGTCACGACATTGAAGCATCAACAATCGTCTCATCGCAACGCTGGCGTCGTTGTTTAACGAAAGCCAATGCCACGTGTACTAGGTAATTCACGTATCACGCTTGCCCCCACCGTCCCCTAAGAGCCACCCAAGCCCACGCGGTGCTTGGATTGCCAAGACACTAGACCATGGCCGCGCGCATCCACTCGGCAACGGCCATGGCTTCGTGTGCTAGGCGATTCGCGCATCGCGCAGGCCCAACGACACGTCGGGGGACAGGAATGTTCCCCATCGTGTACCTAGCCGGCGGCACGGGGATGGCTAGTTTTGTGCTTGGGCAACCACTCACCCCTCATTTGCCATCCCAATGACGTCGATGGTGTTGCGACACCAAGATGGATAATGAGGGGCTAGGGAAGCCACCACATTCCTCATTAGCCATCCTAGTACTGCGCCGAGGGACATGCCGGGGGACGCAGGGCGGGGGTGGTACAGTCCTAACACACTGGTATTCAATGCAATACCTCGACGTGATTCACTGGGTAGGCATTCCTGACCACAATATAGCCCACGATATAGCTCATAATTTGCCATGAAGTTCCCACAACATCCTGCCGCATGGACCTCGACTAGGGGGCTTGACACCATATACCCCCTATAGTACATTAAGATGCAAAAACCCAAGTGACAGCATTAGCGTATATTTTGCCAGAGATTCATAATGGGTGTTTTACACTATAAAAGGCCCCATATGGCGAGATCTTCGTACCCAACTTGCTCCTTATTGATAGCATATGATATCCAAATGCTTCAAAAATATTTTTTTATATTTAATAATTGTAAATAATATGAAAAAATTAGAAAAAATAGTAGAAAATTCAGAAAAAAATTAAATTAATTCATACATTAATTTTTTAAATGATATTCAAAAATATTTTTTCGAAAAATTAATTTTTAATATTTAAAAATTATGAAAAATAGGGAAAAATGAGAAAATATACTAGAAAATTCAGAAAAATTTATATTAATTCATAAATTAATTTGTTTACATGATATTTGGTAATAAATTTTTTTTTTGGATGGATTGGGAGACCGATTAATCTATT
>CM075764.1:121405324-121427824 GCA_037974665.1 Ehretia macrophylla | reverse complement strand
TTCTTCAAAGTAACGACATTGGAGGCACGACTTGGCCAGTTAAGGCCAGGAGCGTATCGCCGACAGAAGGGATGAGACAACCGGTGTACACCTGAGGCGGACCAGCTGACCCATCCCAAAGTTCAACTACGAGCTTTTTAACTGCAACAACTTACATATACGCTATTGGAGCTGGAATTACCGCGGCTGCTGGCACCATACTTGCCCTCCAATGGATCCTCGTTAAGGGATTTAGATTGTACTCATTCCAATTACCATACTCTTTGAGCCCGGTATTGTTATTTATAGTCACTACCTCCCCATGTCAGGATTGGGTAATTTGCATGCCTACTGCCATCCTTGGATGTGGTAGCCGTTTATCAGGCTCGCTCTCCATAATGGAACCCTAATTCTCTGTCACCCGTCACTACCATGGTAGGCCAATATCCTACCATCGAAAGTTGATAGGGCAGAAATTTGAATGATGCGTCACCGACACGAGGGCCGTGCGATCCGTCGAGTTATCATGAATCATCGAAGCAACGGGCAGAGCCTGCGTCGACCTTTTATCTAATAAATGCATCCCTTCTAGAAGTCAGGGTTTGTTGCACGCATTAGCTCTAGAATTACTACGGTTATTCAAGTAGTAGATACCATCAAACAAACTATAACTGATTTAATGAGCCATTCACAGTTTCACCGTCAGAATTAGTTCATACTTATACATGCATGGCTTAATCTTTGAGACAAACATATGACTACTGGCAAGATCAACAAGGTAGCATTCCTCACTGACGCCGGCGTCGCACGAGGCACATCGTCCCTTAAGGGTCGACGGCTCGAGACGAGCGCACGACCGTCGTACACGATTAGTGACGAACGCTGATTTCAGGCAAAGAAAGGCCAAGGACCCCATATCGTCATGGTGTGCTACATCCGAGAGATCGAGCGATGCCCCACGGGCCACATGTGCCGTACTTGTTGGAGTGAGCAGCGTGGAACACGGGATGTGCTTAAGAGTTTGTCCCACGTCGTCCACGGAGGCAGACGCAAGGCAAAATATGGACGATGTGACTTTAGACTGTCTTCTTTGTAGGTACACAACACAGGAAACTGACCTACCGACCGAGGCAACGTAAGCACTCGGCCTGCGAATGAAGAGGCAAGCAGGGGCGGACGTCGTTGCTCAAGCAGGGATCCAACCAACCCATACAAGCTGACCACCACTCACGTGTTATCACGTTCGCTACGCCCAGACCACCAAGCCGGTAACCGCCCCACCGTCTAGGCAAATGAAGCCCTTTAGGCGAACGGAACCGACGAGATGGCCCGAGCACGCACTACTAGGCATGAAGAATTTCTGAGGGACACGGGACGGGAACGGCACAAGGTGCTTGACCAGGCTGCACGTCGCAAACTTAAGGGCCTACTTCGTGGTGCCCGACCATGCACCGATTGCACGCAACTGAGCTACCAACCGAAATTGGACTTCCTGCCCACGCGGTGATTGGATCACCATGACACTAGACCACATCCGTCGCATTACGACTCAGCGAAGACCATGGCGTCATGTGCTAGGCGATTCGCACATCGCACAGGCCCGTCGGAACCAACCGAGGGACGGTTTCGAGGTAGCACAGTGCTTGGATCGCCACAATATTGAATCTCTAGCCATCGTCTCATCGCAACGCTTGTGTCATCACTTAACGAAAGCCAAGGCTGTGTGCTAGGTGATTCGCGCATCGCGCAGTCCTCCACCGTCCTTCTATATGCACCCATAGGCACGGAATGGAATTAGCAAACTTCCTGCCCACGCGGTGCTTGGATCACCATGACACTAGACCACGTCCGTCGCATTATGACTCAGCGAGGACCATGGCATCGTGTGCTAGGCGATTCGCGCATCGCGCAAGCCCATAGGAATACACTGGGGGACGGCTTTAAGGCAGCACAGTGCTTGGATCACCACGACATTGAAGCATCAGCAATCTTCTCATCGCAACGCTCGTGTCGTTGCTTAATGAAAGCCAGTGCCACATGTGCTAGGTGATTCGCGCATCACGTATGCCCCCCACCGTCCCCTTTTATGGACCCGTATACACGAAATGGGACAAACAAACTACCTTCCTGCCCACGCGGTGCTTGGATCGCCACGACACTAGACCACGTCCGTCGCAGTACGACTCATCGAGGACCATGGCGTCGTGTGCTAGGCGATTAGCGCATCGCACAAGCCCGTCGGAACCAACCGATGGACGGCTTCAAGGCCGTATGGTGCTTGGATCACCACCACATTGAAGCATCAGCAATCGTCCCATCGTAACACTTGCGTCGTTGCTTAACGAAAGCCAATTCCACATGTGCTAGGCGATTCGCACATCACGCATGCTCCCTACCGTCCCCCTGTATGCACCCATATGCATGGAACGGGACAAGCAAACTACCTTCTTGCCCAATCGATGCTTGGATCTCTACGACACTAGACCACGTCCATCGCATTACGACTCAGCGATGACTATGGTGTCCTGTGCTAGGCGATTCGCGCATCACACAGGCCTATCGAAACCAACCGAGGGACGGCTTCAAGGCTGCATGGTGCTTGGATCGCTACAACATTGAGGCATCAGCAATCGTCTCATCGTAATGCTCGCATCGTTGCTTAACGAAAGCCAATGCCACATGTGTTAGGCGATTCGCGCATCACACATGCCCCCCACCGTCCCCTTGTATGCATCCATATGCATGGAACGGGACAAGCAAACTACTTTCCTGCCCACGCGGTGCTTGGATCGCCATGACTCTAGACCACGTTCGTCGCATTCCGACTTAGTAAGGACCATGGCGTCGTGTGCTAGGTGATTCGCGCATCGCACAGGCACGTTAAAACCCACTAGGGGACGGCTTCAAAGCCGCATGGTGCTTGGATCGCCACGACATTGAAGTATCAGCAATCGTCTAATCACAACGCTCACGCTGTTGCTTAACGAAAGCCAATGCCACGTGTGCTAGGCGATTCGTGCATCACGCTTGCCCCTACCGGCCCCCATGAGCCACCCAAGCGAACGCGATGCTTGGATCACCATGACACTAGACCATGGTCGCGCGCATCCACTCGACAACGGCCATGGCTTCGTGTGCTAGGCGATTTCCGCATCGTGCTGGCCCAACGAAATGTCGGGGAACGGGAATGTCCCCCAACGTGTGCCTAGCCAGCGTCACGGGGATGGCTAGTTTTGTGCCTGGGCAACCACTCGCCCCCTTATTAGCCATCCCAATGACGTCGACGGTGTTGTGGCACCAAGATGGATAATGAGGGGCTAGGGAAGCCACCACGTTCCTCATTAGCCATTCTGGTACCGCGTCGAGGGACATGCCAGGGGACACGAGGCAGGGATGGCACGACCCTAATGCATGGGTATGCAATGCAATACCTCGGCGTGATTCACTCGGTAGGCATTCTCACCCACAATATAGCCCACGATATACCCCACAATGTGCCATAAAGTGCCCACAACGTCCCCCCGCATGGACCTCGACCAGGGGGCTTGACACCACATACCCCCCTATAGTACATTTAGATACAAAAACCCAAGTGACAACAGTAGCGTACATTTTGTCAGAGATTCATAATGGGTGTTTTACACTATAAAAGGCCCCATATGGCATGATTTTCGTACCTAACTTGCTCCTTATTGATAGGGAAAAATCAATAATTGTGAAAATAGGGAAAAATCAGAAAAAATAGTAGTAAAGTCATTAAAATTTATATTAATTCATACATTAATTTGTTAAATGATATTCAAAAATATTTTTTTTCAAAAAATTAATTTTTAATATTTAAAAATTACAAAAAATAGGGAAAAATAAGAAAAAATACTAGAAAACTCAGGAAAATTTATATTAATTCATAAATTAATTTGTTTACATGATATTTGGCATTAAATTTTTTTTTGGATGGATTAGAAAACCGATTAATCTATTTCGCCTCACAAATGTGACGAACTGTTTGTTGGACAAGGCAAAGGTTAAGACTAATTCATAGATTCGGAAACCATTTGTAAAAGGATATCAATGTCCACATTCGTGTCATAATACATTCCGCATGCCTAATACCCCCGAATGCTTAACATTGCCCATCGTGCCCAACGTTCCCTACTAATGCCAAAGCCGTCGCCCAACATCCCCTAACGTCCCCCAAGCGTACCCCCAAAGTGCCCTAGCCGTGCCCCAATAGTGCCGTTTGAGCACCCCACGCGCGCCACTTGCGCGCACCATCATGTGGCATGGGTGCCTCATACGTGCACTTTTATGCCGCGTGCGGGCCACATGCGCGCACCATTTTACGAAAAGCGCGCACGATGCGCACACCATCGTGCGGCATAGGCACCACATGCGCACACCTTGGTGCGGCATGCAGGCTACATGCAAGCACCATCGTGCGGCATGCGAGCCCGATGCGCTCACCATCGTGAGGCATGGGCGCCCCACGTGCCCACCTTCGTGCGGTATGCGCAAACCATCGTGCTGCATGGGCCCGCCAAGCGCGCACCATCCTGTAGCATGCGGGCCACATGCGCACACCATCGTGCGGCATGCGCGCCTGATGTCTGCACTATCATGGGGTATGGGCACACCATGCGCGCACCATCGTGCGGCATTGGCGCCCTATGCACACACCATCGTGCGGCAAGCGGGCTACAAGCGCTCCCGATACACTTACCATCGTGGGGCATGGGCGCACCATGCGCGCATCTTCATGTGGCATACACTTACCATCGTGGGGCATGGGCGCCCAATGTGCACACTATCATGCGGCATGCGGGCTACATGCACGCACCATCGTGCGGCAAGGACGCCCCATGCGCTCACTATCCTACGGCATGGGCGCCCCATGCGCGCACCTTCTTGCGGCATGCGGGCCACATGAGCGCACCATCGTGGGGCATGCGCGCCCGATGCGCGCACCTTCATGCGGCATGCGCGGACCATCGAGCATTATGGGTAGCCCATGAGCGCAACTTCGTGCGGCATGCGTGCACCATCGCGCCACAAGCTCGGCCCCTGCGCGCATCTTTGTGCTGCATGGGTGCCCCATGACCACACCTTTGTGCGGTACGTGCGCACCATCAAGCAACATGGGTGACCCATTCACATACCATCGGGCGGCATGTGGGCCACATGCGCGCACCATCGTGCGGCATAAGCACCCGATGCGTGAACCATCTTGCTGCATGGGCGCCCTATGCGCACACCTTCGTGCGACATCCGCGCCCTATGCGCTCACCATCGTGCGGCATGGGCGTACCATGCGCGCACCTTAGAACGGCATGAGGGCCATATGCTCGCACTATTGTGCGGTATGCGCGCCCGATCCGCGCACCATCGAGGTGCATGGGTGGCTTATGCGTGCACCTTCATGCGGCATGCATGCACCATCGTGCCGTATGCTCAGCCCTTGCGCGCATCTTCGTGTGGCATGGGTGCCCCATGAGCATACCTTCGTGCAACACGCGTGCACCATTGAGCGGCATGGGTGGCCCATTCGCACACCATCATGTGGCATGCGGGCCACATGAGCGCAGCATCATGCGGAATGAGCGCCCGATGCGAGTACCATCGTGTGGCATGGGCGCCCTATACGCGACCTTCATGCGGCATGTGCGCACCATCGTGCGGTATGGGCGCACCATCGTGCGGCATGGGCGCCCCTTGCACGCACCTTTGTGCAGCATGCGGGCCACATGCATGCACTATCGTGCGGCATGGATGCCCCATGTGCGCACCTTCGTGTGGTATACGGGCCACATGCGCGCACCATCGTGTGGCAAACGCGCACGATATCCGCACCATCGTGCGGTAAGGGCCCCTCCATGCGCGCACCTTCGTGCGGCATGCGAGCTCCATTATGCGGCATTGGCTCCACATGCGCGCACCATCGTACGGCATGCGCGCCCAATATGCTTACCATCGTGCGTCATGGGCACCCATGCGCACATCTTTCTGCAGCATGAACTTACCATCGTGCGGCATGGACGCCCCATGCGCACACCTTCGAGCGGAATGCCGGCCCCATGCGCTCACCATCGTGTGGCATGGGCGCCCCATTCGCGCACCATCATGCGGCATGCAAGCCCCATGCGCGCAACTTCGTGACGCATACGCGTCCCATGCGCTCACCATCTTGCAGCATGGGCGCCCCATGCGCGCTTCTTAGAGCGGCATGCGTGCCACGTGCACGCTCTATCGTGCTGCATGCTCGCCCGATCCGCGCACCATCGAATGGCATGGGTGCCCCATACGCGCACCTTCATGCATCATGCGCATACCATTGAGCGGTATGGGTACCCCATTCGCATATCATCATGCGGCTTGGACTCCCCATGCGCGAACCATCGTGCTGAATGCGGGCCACATGTGGTATGGGCGCCCTATGCGCGCACCTTCGTGTAGCATGTGCCCACCATCGAGTAGCTTGGGAGCATCATCGTGCGGCATAGGCTCCCTGCACGTACCATCGTGCGGCATGGGCGCCCCATGCGCGCACCATCATGCGGCATGGGCGCCCTACGCGCCCACCTTTGTGTGGTGTGCGTACAATATCGTGCGGAATGGGACCCCTATGCGCGCAACTTCGTGTGGCATGCACGCACCATCATGCGGCATTAGCACCCCATGCGTACACTATCGTGCGGCATGTGCCTACCATCGTGCAGCATGGGCACCCCATGCACGCAACTTCGTGCGGTATGCGCTTACTATCGTGCGGCATGGGCGCCCCATGCGCGAACACTTCTTGCGGCATGCAGGCCACATGCGCACGCCATCATGCGGCATGCACACCCGATGCGCACAACATCGTGCTACAATCGCGTGCCATGCGTGTACACTCGTGCGGCATGCGCGCACCATCGTGTGGCATGGGCGCCCCATGCGCGCATATTCGTGCGGCATGCGTGCAACATCTAGCGGCATGGGCTCCCCATTCGTATACCATCGTGCGGCTTGGACGCCCCAAACGTGCAATATCGCGCGGCATAAGGGCTACATGCAGCATGGGTGCCCTATGCGCGCACTTTCGTGTGATATGTGCCTACCATTGAGCAGTATGGGTGCACCATCATGTGCCATGGGAGCCCCATGCGAGCAACTTCGTGTGGCATGCGTACACCATCGTGCGGCATTGGTGCCACATGCGCACACTATCGTGCGACATGCACTTACCATCGTATAGCATGAGCGCCCCATGCACGCAACTTCATGCGGCATGCGCTTACCATCGTGCGTCATGGGCGCCCTATGCGCGAATCTACTTGAGGTATGCAGGCCACATGCGGCATACGCGCCCGATGCATGCAGCATCGTACTGCATGCGCATACCATCGTGCGGCATGGGCTTCCCATGCGCGCACCTTCGTACGGCATGCGGGCCACATGCACGCACCATCGTGAGGCATGGACGCCCCATCCGCGCACTATCGTGAGGTATGGGTGCCCACTTCGTGCACCTTCGTGCGGCATGCCTGCACCGTCGTGCGGCATGGGCACCCCATGCGCTCATCTTTGTGCGGCAAGCCTACACCATAGTATGGCATAGGCGACCCATGCGGGCACCTTCGTGCGGCATGCGCGCACCATCGTGTGGCATGGGCGCCCCATTTTCATATCATCGTGCGGCATGGGCGCCCCACGCACCCACCTTCGTCTGGTATGCACACACCATCGTGCGGCTTGGGGCCTCCCTGCGCAGCAACTGCATGTGGCATGCGCGCACCATCGTGCAGCATTGGCACCCCATGCGCACACCATCGTGCAGTATTAGCACCCTATGCGCACTCTATCGTGCGGTATGAGCACCCCATGTAGGCACATGCACGCACCATCGTACTGTATGGACGCCCCATGCTCGGACCGTCGTGCGGTTTGCGGGCCACATGCGCGCACCAACGTGCGGCATGCGTGCCCCATGAGCGCATCATTGCGCGGCGTATGCTCCCCATGCCCGCACCTTACAGCGGCATACGGGCCACATTCAGGCACTATTGTGCGACATGCGTGCACCATCGGGCGGCATTCGTGCACCATCGTGTAGCATGCGCCCATTCGTGCAGCTTGGGCGCCCCATTCGAGCACCTTCGTGTGGCATGCGCATACCATCAGGCGGCATAGGTGCTCCATTCGCACACCATCATACGGCATGGACGCCGCATGCGCGCACCGTCGTGTTGTATGGGCGCCCTATCACACACCAACATGCATCATGCGGGCCACAAACGAGCACCATCGTGCGGTAAGTGCGACCGATGCGCACACTATCGTGCGGCATGTACGCCCCATGCGGCCACATGCACGCACCATCGTGCGGCAAGGGCGACCCATGCGCGCACCATCATGTGGCATGGGTGCCCCACGCGCCCACCTTCGTGTGGTATGCGTACACCATGGTGCGAAATAGGGCCCCCATGCGCGCAACTTCATGTGGCATGCGCGCACCATCGTGCGGCATTGGCGCCCCATGCGCACACTATCGTACGGCATGCGCTTACTATCGTACAACATGGGCCGCCCATGCACGCAACATCGTGCGGCATGTGCTTACCATCGGGCGGCATGGCAGCCCATGCACGAACCTTCTTGCGGCATTTGCACCCGATGGGAGTACCATCGTGCCGCATGGGTGCCCCATGCGCGCGATCGTGCGGCATGGATGCCCTATGTGCACACCTTCGTGCGTCATGCGAGCACCATTGTACGGCATGAGCGCCCCATACATGCAACATGCAAGCACCATCGTGCGGTATGGACGCCCCATGCGCACACCTTCGTGCGGCATGCGCATACCATCATGCGGCATGGATGCCTTATGCGCGCACCTTCGTGTGTCATGCTCGCACCATCGAGCATCATGGGCGCCCCATGCGCGCTCCTTCGTGCACCATCGTGCGGTATGCGCACCACTTGCACGCACTTTCGTGCGGCATGTGCCCCATGCACGCACCTCGTGCGGCATGCGGGCCACATGTGTGCACCATCATGCGGCATAGGCGCCCATGCTAGCACCATCGTGCAGTATGTGCACACTATCGTGCTGCATAGACGCACCATCGTGCAGTATGCGTGCCCCTTGCACGCACCTTCATGCGGCATGCACCCCATGCACGCACCGCGTGCGGTATGTAGGCCACATGCACGTACCATCGTGCGGTATGCAGGCCACATGCACGCACCATCGTGCGGCATGAGCGCCTATACGAGCACCATCATGCGACATGGGCACCCATGCGAGCACCATCGTGTAGCATCATGCTGTATGTCGACCCTGATGCGCGCACCATAGTGCCTCATGGGCGCCCATGCGAGCACCTTCGTGTGGCATGTGAGCACTATCGTGCGACATAGATGCACTATCGTGCGGCATAGGCGCCCCATGCACGCACCTTCGTGCGGCATGCGGGCCATATGCACGCACCATCGTGCTGCTTGGACGTCCCATGCTCGCACCTTCGTGCAGCATGCGGGCCGTATGCACGCACTATCATGCGGTATGGACGGCCCATGCGCGCACCTTCGTGTGGCATGCGCGCACCATCGTGCGGCATGGGCGCCCCATTTTCATACCATCGTGCGGCATGGGCGCCCCACGCACCCACCTTCGTCTGGTATGCGTACACCATCGTGCGGCTTGGGGCCTTCCTGCGCAGCAGCTGCATGTGGCATGCGCGCACCATCGTGCAGCATTGGCACCCTATGCGCACACCATCGTGCGGTATTGGCGCGCTATGCGCACTCCATCGTGTGGCATGAGCACCCCATGTGGGCACATGCATGCACCATCATGCTGCATGGACACCCCATGCTCGCACCGTCGTGCGGCATGCGGGCCACATGCGTGCACCAACGTGCGCCATGCGTGCACCATGAGCACATCATTGCGCGGCGTATGCTCCCCATGCCAGCACCTTAGAGCGGCATGTGGGCCACATTCAGGCACTATTGTACGGCATGCGTGCACCATCGGGCGGCATTCGTGCACCATCGTGCAGCATGCGCGCCTATTCGTGCAGCTTGGGCTTCCTATTCGCGCACCTTCGTGCAGCATGCGCACACCATCGGGCGACATAAGTGCTCCATTCGCACACCATCTAATGGCATAGACGCCGCATACGCGCACCGTCGTGTTGTATTGGCGCCCTATCACACACCAATGTGCAGCATGCGGGCCATATACGAGCACAATCTAGCAGTAAGTGCGACCGATGCGCACACTAACGTGCGGTATGTACGCCTCATGCTGCCACATGCACGCACCATCGTGCGGCATGGGCGACCCATGCGCGCACCATCATGTGGCATGGGCGCCCCACGCGCCCACCTTCGTGTGGTATGCGTACACCGTGCTGCGAAATGGGGCCCCCATGCGCGCAACTTCATGTGGCATTTGCGCACCATCGTGCGACATTGGAGCCCCATGCGCACACTATCGTACGGCATGCGCTTACTATCGTACAGCATGGGCAGCCCATGCACACAACATCGTGCGGCATGTGGTCACCATCGGGCGGCAAGGGCAGCCCATGCGCGAACCTTGTTGCGGCATGCGCACTTGATGGGAGTACCATCGTGCCGCATGGGTGCCCCATGCGCGTACCTTCGTGCGCCATGTGCGCACAATCGTTCGGCATGGACGCCCCATGTGCACACCTTTGTGCGTCATGCGAGCACCATCGTACGACATGAGCGCCCCATACGGGCCACATGCAAGCACCATCGTGCGGCATGGACGCCCCATGCGCCCACCTTCGTGCGGCATCCGCACACCATCGTGCGGCATGGGTGCCCCATGCGCGCACCTTCGTGCGTCATGCTCGCACCAACGAGCACCATGGGCGTCCCATGTGCACTCCTTTATACACCATCGTGCGGTATGCGCGCCACTTGCACGCACCTTCGTGCGGCATGCGCCCCATGCACGTACCTCGTGCGGCATGTGGGCCACATGCGTGCACCATCGTGCGGCATAGGCGCCCATACGAGTACCATCGTGCGGCATGTGCACACTATCGTGTGGCATAGATGCACCATCATACGGTATGCGCGCCCCTTGCACGCACCTTCATGCGGCATGCGCCACATGCATGCACCTCGTGCGGTATGCAGGCCACATGCACGCACCATCGTGCGGTATGCAGGCCACATGCACGTACCATCGTGCGGCATGAGCGCCCATGTGAGAACCATCATGCGACATGGGTGCCCATGCGAACACCATCGTGTAGCATCATGCTGTATGTCGACCCCGATGCGCGCACCATCGTGCCGCGTGGGCGCCCATGCGAGCACCTTCGTGCGGTATGTGAGCACTATCGTGCGACATAGACGCACTATCGTGTGGCATGGGCGCCCCATGCACGCACCATCGTGCGGTATGCAGGCCACATGCACGTACCATCGTGCGGCATGAGCGCCCATGCGAGCACCATCATGCGACATGGGCGCCCATGCGAGCACCATCGTGTAGCATCATGCTGTATGTCGACCCCGATGCGCGCACCATCGTGCCGCATGGGCGCCCATGCAGGCGCCTTCGTGCGGTATGTGAGCACTATCGTGCGACATAGACGCACTATCGTGCGGCATGGGCGCCCCATGCACGCACCTTCATGCGGCATGCGGGCCATATGCACCCACCATCGTGCTGCTTGGACGTCCCATGCGCGCACCTTAGTGCTGCATGCGGGCCGTATGCACGCACTATCATGCTGTATGGACGGCCCATGCGCGCACCTTCGTGCGGCATGGGCACCCCATGTACGCATCTTCGTGCGGCATGCAGGCCACATGCAGGCACCATCGTGTGGTATCCGCGCCCCATGCGTGCTTCATCGTGCAGCATGGGCGCCCCATGCGCGCATCATCGTGTGGCATGGGCGCCTCATGCACGCACATTCGTGCGGCATACGCCCCATGTATGCACCTTCGTATGGTATCGCGTAACACGGGCGGTATGGGTGCCGCATTAGTACACCATTGTGCTGCATGGACGCCCGATGCAAGAACCATCGTGCGGCATGCAGGTCACATGCGCGCACCATCGTGGCGCATGGGCGCCACATGCGCACACCATCGTGCTGCATAGACGCCCCATTACCGCACCATCGTGTGGTATGGGCGCCCCATGCGTGTACCTTCGTGCGGCATGCGGGCCACATGCGTGTACCATCGTGTGGCATACATGCCCGATGCATGCACCATTGTGCGGCATGGATGCCCCATGCCCGATGCATGCACCATCGTGCTGCATGGATGCCCCATGCACGCACCATCGTCCGGCATGCGCTTAACATCGTGCGGCATAGGCGCCCTATGTGCGCACCTTCGTGCGGCATGCGGGCCACATGCATGCACAATCAGCATGGACGCTCAATGCGTACACCATCGTGTGGCATGGGTGCCCCATGCGCGCACCTTCATGTTGCATGGGCGCCGCATGTGTATAACTTCGTGCTGCATGGGCGAACCATCATGCGGCATGGGAGCCCCATGCGCGCACCTTCGTGCAGTATGCGGGCCACATGCGTGCACCATCGTGGGACATGCGTGCCCTATGCTTGCACTTAGAGCAGCATACAGGCCACATGCTCGCACAATCATGCGGTATACGTGCACTATCGTGCGACAAGGGTGCACAATCGTGCGGCATGCGTTCCACATGCGCGCACCATTGTGCGGCATAAGCGACCCTTGCGCGCATCTTCGTGCGGCATCGATAGCCAATGCGCGCACCTTCGTGCGGCATGCATGCACCATCGGGCTGCATAGGCGCCCCATTTGCACACCATCGTGCGGCATGGTTGCCCCATTAGTGCACCATCTTGCTGCATAGGTGCCTCATCGCACACCATCGTGCGACATATGGGCCACATGTGCGCACCATCGTGGGGCATAAGCGGCCCTTGCGCGCACCTTCGTGAGGCATGTGGGCCACATTCACACACCATCGTGTGGCATGCACGACCCATTTGCATACCATCGTGTGGCATGCGGGCCACATGCACGCACCATTGTACGGCATGAACGCCCCATGCGTGCACCATCATGCGGCATGGGCGCCTTATGCTCGTACCTTCGTGCAGCATGAGGGGCATATGTGCGCACCATCGTGCAGCATGCGCACCCCATGCACACACCTTCGCGCGGCATAGGCGCCCCATGCAAGCACCTTCTTGCGGCATACGTGCCCTATCATGCTGCATGCGCTCCACTTGTGCGAATCTTCGTGCAACATGGGTGCCCATGCGCACACCTTCGTGTGGCATGCGAGCAACGTCGGGCGGCATAGGCGCTCCACTCGCACACCATTGTGCGGCATGGATGCCCCATGCAAGAAATGCGGGCCACATGCGCGAACTATGTGCTCAACTTAGAGCGGCATGTGTGCCCGATCCGCTCACCATTAAGCGGCATGAGCGGCCCATGCGCACACCATCGTGCGGCATGCGTGCACCATCGTGTGACATGCGTGCCCTTTGTGAGCATCTTTGTGCGGCATGGGTACCCCAAGCGCACACCTTCGTGCGGCATGCGCGCACCATTAGGCGGCATAAGCTCTCTATTCGCACACCATCGTGTGGTATGGACGCCCCATGCGCGCATCATTGTGCGACTTGCGGGCCACATGCGTGCACTATCGTGCGGCATAAGCGCCCCATGCGCACACCTTCGTGCGGTATGCGCGCACCTTCTTGGGGCATGCGCGTACCATCGTGCAACATGGGCACCCCATGCTCGCACATCGTGCGGCATGCGCGCCCCATGCGGGCACCGTCGTGCACCATGGGCACCCCATGCGCGCACATTAGAGCGGCATGCGGGCCACTGGCACGTACTATCGAGCGGCATGCGTGCCCCATGCGCGCACCTTCGTGCGGCATACATGCACAATCGTGCGACATTCGCGCCCCTTGCGCGCATCTTTGTGGGGCATGGGCGCCCCATGCGCTCACCATCGGGCGGCATGGGTGCCACATTCGCACACCATCGTGCGGCATGCAGGCCACATGCACGCACCATCGGGCGGTATACACGCCCTATGAGAGCACCATCGGGCCATATGTGTGCACCATCGTGCGGCATGGGTGCCCTATGCGCGCACCTTAGAGTTGTATACGGGCTCAATCCATGCACCATTGAGCGGCATGGGTACCCTATGCTCGCATATTTGTGCAGCATACGGGCCATATGTGCGCACCATCATGCGGCATGCGCACCTCATTCCTGCACCATCGCGCGATATAGGGGCCCTATGAGCATACCTTCGTGCGGTATGCGCGCCCCATGCGCTCAACATCGTGGGGCATGGGCGCCCTATGTGTGCACCTTAAAGCGACATGCATACACCTTCGTGCAGCATATGCGCACCATCGTGAAGCATGGGCGCCCCATGCAAGCACCTTCTTGCGTCATGCGCGCCCCATTTGCTCACCATCGTGAGGTATGTGTGCACCAACGTGCGGTATGCGGGCCATATGCACGCACTATTGAGCGGCACGCGCGCCCCATGCATGCAACTTTGTGAGGCATGTGTGCACCAACATGCCACATGCGCGCCCCTTGCTCTCATCATCGTGCGACATAGGCGCCCCATTCGCGCACCTTCGTTCGGCATGCGCGCTCCATCCGGCGGCATGGGTACCGCATTCGCACACCATCGTGAGGCATGCAGGCCACATGTACGCATCATCGTGCGGCATGGACGCCCCATGCGCGCATCATAGTGCGGCATGGGCACTTCATGTGCGCACCTTCGTGCAGCATAGGCGCCCCATGCTCATACTTTCGTGCAGCATGCGGGCCATATGTGTGCACCATCGTGCGGCATACGCGTCCCATGCTCACACCATTGCGCTGCATTGGCGCCCCATGCGCGCACCTTTGTGAGGCATGCGCACACCATAAACTCACTATCGTGCGGCATGGGCGCCCCAAGCGCACACCTTAAAGCAGTATGCGGGCTAGATCCACACACCATCGTGCTGCATGTGCGCCCCTTGTGCGAATCTTCGTGCGGCATGGGTGCCCCATGCGCACACCTTTGTGTTGCATGCGCGCACCATCGGGCAGCATAGGTGCTCCATTCACTCACCATCGTGCGGCATGGACGCCCATGCGCGCACCATCGTGCGGCATGCGGGCCACATGCGCGCATCATGTACTCACCTTAGAGCAGCATACGCGTCCCATGCGCTAACCATCGTGTGGCATGGACGCCCTATCTGCACACCTTAGAGCAGCATGGGCGCCCGATCCGTGCACCATTGTGCAGCATGGGCGCCCCATGCGTGCACCGTCGTGCGGCATGAGTGCACCATCGTACGGCATGCGCTCCCTTTGTGAGCATCTTTGTGCGGTATGGGCGCCCCAAGTGCACACTTTCGTGCGGCATGCGGGCATCATCGTCGGGCTTGGGCGACCATAGGTACACTTTTGTGCGGTATGCGGGCCACATGCGCACATCATCTTGCAGCATGGGCGCCCCATGCTTGCACCTTCGTGCTGTATGCGTGCCACATGCACGTACCATCGCGTGGCATGAACGCCCCATGTGAGCACCATCATGCAGCATGGTTTCCCCATGCGCGCACCATCGTGCTGCATGCTCGCCCGATACGCGTAACATCGTGCCACATGGGCGCCCCATTTGCATACCTTCGTGCGGCATGTGTGCACTATCGTGCGGCATGGGCGCCCCTTGCACGCACCTTCGTGCGGCATTCGACCACCAACGTGTAGCATGGGCGCCCCATGCGCGCATCTTCGTGCGGCATGCATGCCACATGCACGCACTATCGTGTGACATGGACGCCCCATGCGCAAACCATCGTGCGGCATGGGTGCCCCATGCGCGCAACTACGTCCGGCATATGCGCACCATCATGCTGCATGAGTGCCCCATGCTCGTACTTTCGTGTAGCATGTGGGCCGCATACATGTACTGTCGTGCCGCATGCGCGTCCCATGTGTACACCTTCGTGCGGCATTGGCGCCCCATGTGCGTACCTTCGTGCGGCATGCACGCACCATTGTGCGGCATGGGCGTCCCATGCGCGCACAATCGTACAACATGGATGCCCCATGCGCGTACCTTCATGTGGCATGCAGGCCACATGTGCACACCATCGTGTTACACGGGGGCCCCATGCGCGTACCTTCATGCGGCATGGACGCCCCATGCGCATGCCCTACGTGGCCTAACTACTTGCCCCATCGTGCCCCATGCGCGACCCCACTGCTTGCCAAGATGTACCCTAACTGAGTGCCAAGGTGTGGCTCATCTCAGGCCCTAAGTACGTGCCCTATCCACGGCCCAATCGTGCGTCGTCGTGCAACACCGTGGGCAGTCGTGCCGCAACCGTTCACTGACGTCCCCAGCCGTGCCGAAGATAGGGGCAACATAACCTCAGTCACCGTTAACGCTGAGGGTATTATGTTAGGCACCTCGGTTGGCCGACAGCACACAAGGTCGGATTCAAACTTTTTGCCATCTCTTACGAAGAAGTATAGTGTCACGTGGTTAGAGATTGAGGTTGAAATCCGGACTACGTGCAGCCTTAGCCAACGTGGACGTCCACTAAGTATGCCTGCGTTATAGAGTAGCACAGGACGAACACAAGTGCTAGAGGTTGAGGACCCCAACACTGGCTTACAAAGGGCACTTGGGTATAAGGGCAAACCCTTGTGCAAGATAAGCACTAGTAGGCAACACTGGTAGGAGTTTGGAAAATGCTAAGTAATATGGCTGGAAGATGGCACACGAAAATGGCAATGTAAGTGGCTTGCATTTCATTGCACAACAACTCATATTTATACATGTACAAGGCTTAAATCAATGCCTATGATCTATGCCAAGTAGCTGCAACCCTAGCCATACATTTGTATACGTACAAGTATAGTGTCTAGTGTTATCTACACATTTGAATTCAATTCTAGGCGGAACTTCCAGATTTTTCCTCAGTTGGGCGCCATTCTGCACTATTCTAGAAGCTTCCTGCACCTGCTGGGCAGCTACCCTGGGCACACTGGGCAGTTTCCATGCCTTAGCCATTTTTCTGGAACCTTCCAAACTCAAAGCTTCCTGTTTACCTCCAAATCGCCCCAAACTGCTTCTTGAACTATCTCCACTGGTCTAGAAGCTTCCAGAAATGCTGGGAAGTGTCTTGGTTTGCCTTGGGCCAATTTTTGCACCTGGACCGTCGGCACTGTTCATGGCACATTTCCGCTAAACCGTGGGCATCCGTGCGATCCAAACGCGCATACCGTCGACCCTCCCCCACCAAACTTGGTGTCACTCTCGACGCCGCTACACACACGAACAAGTGGCCTAGGCTGCGCCAGTTCGTCACCTCCTTTCGTCCTCAGGCTAGTTCCCCACACATTGGCCTTCTCCTCAGGTTGTCTGCTCAGACTGCAAGTGTACGCTTGGGTTGCCAAGGCTCTGTCTCCTTGGTGCCTGAGGTACTACACACGACACACTGACTGTGCTGCACACGAGCACACTGATTGTGCCATACACGAGCACACTGATTGTACTTCTTGACCTTGCCTACACAATGGGCGACTGTCTCCCTGAGTCAGCTCGTCTCCTTGCGGGTGTCCCTTGACCAATTGCACGACACAAAGGGGCTTGGTGCCTGCCTTCACCCCTTGGGTCATAGGGATGGCATACCGGGGGTTTATTCTTGTCACCAGAATAGCATCCTCGAATGGGATGATGAATGCCAGCACATCGTCAAGCCATTCCATGCCAAGCACAACATCATAGTCGTCGAGCAGAACGACTGTGAAGTCCACAATACCTTGCCATGGTCCAATTGCTGTCCTCATTGCTTAACCAACACTGACGATTGGAATTGCCTTGGTGTTGGCAGCTTTGATCATGCCTCCCATTGGTTTGACTCACACGCTGAGTCGTTTGGCTACATCTTCGCCAATGAAATTATTGGTAGTGCCTGTGTCTACCAATGCCTTCAAGTCATGGCCTCTAATTGTGATGGGGACATACAGTGAACCCTTCGACCACCCCTTCACCTTCGGTACTTCAGTTTTGATTGGCTCGAGCAACCGAAGCGAACCCATGTACACCTCTTCCTTGGACTGCCCATTGTCCTCCTGTTGAAAGAGAGATGCTAGCTTGCCTCACTGTGGATATCTTGCTATCCAATGTTCCTTGCTACCACACAAGAAATAGTTCTCGTTGTTGTTAGGCCGTTGTACACCGGCCTTACCATTCCCTCATCCTTGCGGCGTGCACCTGTCATGCAAGGGATGCGATGTGTCCTTCCTCCATTTGGGTAAAGGTGCGCCTTCACCGTTGCGGGATAGAGGTGTACCCCTGTCCTTGTTGCCTTCTCTGTGGCGAGAAGCAGTACCCTTGTCCTGAGCGACTGCCATGCCTACCCCTTGGCTGTTGGCAGCAACATCGGCCTTGACCCTATCAACTTCGGCCTTGATCTCTCCCAAGCTCGTCGTCAATGACTCATGAAACCTGTCAATAGTTTGCCTGATGTCGTCGGCAAATGAGTTGACGGTGCCAAGTAGCTGACCCTCCAAACTTTCCCCACGTTCTCCCAATTCAGCAACACGTTCGGCCAAGTTTGCCCCATCCTTGGCCTCAAGTTCACGAAGACTACTAACCATATCATCTAACATCAAACTATTCTCAAGTGTGGCTTGAGAAACACGTTCCAACCGTGCCTCAATCGAGCTGAGCTGATCCCCTAAGCTAGCCCGAGAGCAAGAGGTCTTGACCTTGTCCCTCCTAGACTGTCTCTCTGCCTGCTTGATGACTGTGGCTTGAGTGGCAGTGACAACATCATCTCCCTGGTTTTCATCCATGCTTCCCACTAAAATTCACCAATGAAGCAGCCAACGAGTTTCACCAACAAAGTCCTCCGACGGACTGACCAACAAAGAGAACGCAGCAACGCACGTTTGAGCCAAGCCAACCTTGGCTCTGATATCACCTGTCACGTGGTCAGAGATTGAGGTTGAAATCCCAACTACATGTGGCCTTAGCCAACATGGGTGTCTACTAAGTATGCTTGTGTTATCAGAGTAGCACAGCACGAACACAAGTGTTAGAGGTTCTGGACCCCAACACAGGCTTGCAAAGGGCGATTAGGTACGAGGGCAGACCATTGTGTGAGATTTTCACCAGTAGGCAACACTGGTAGGAGTTTGGAAAATGCTAGGTAATATGGTTAGAAGATGGCACACGAAAATGGCAAGGTAAATGGCTTACATTTCATTGCACAACAACTCATATTTATACATGTACAAGGCTTAAATCAATGCCAATGATCTATGCCAAGTGGCTACAATCCTAGCCATACATTTGTCTATGTACAAGTATAGTTTCTAGAGTTATCTACACATTTGAATTCAATTCTGGGAAGAACTTCCAGATTTCTCCTCAGTTGGGTGCCATTCTGCACCATTCTAGAAGCTTCCTACACCTGCTAGCCGGATTAGGCAGCTACCCTGGGCACACTGGGTAGTTTCTATGCCTTAGCCATTTTTCTAGAACTTTCCAGACTCAAAGCTGCCTGTTTCCCTCCAAACCACCCCAAACTGCTTCTTGAACCATCTCTACTGGTCTAGAAGCTTCCACAAACGCTAGGAAGGGTCTTGGTTTGCCTTGGGCCAATTTTTGCACCTGGACCGTCGGCACTGTTCATGGCACGTTTTTGCTAAACCATGGGCATCTGTGCGACCGAAATGCACATACCGTCTCACCCTCACCTACCAAACATGGCGTCGCCCTCGACGCCGCTGCACACCCGAATAAGTGGCCTGGGCTGTACCTGCTCGTTGATCCCCACTCGAACTGGTGGCCTTGGCTGCACCAGTTTGTCGTCTCCTTTCGTCCTCAGGCTGGTTCCCCATATACTGGCCCTTCCGTCGGGTTGTTTGCTCGGACCGCAAGTGCATGCTTGGGTTGCCGAGGCCTTGTCTCCTTGGTGCCTGAGGTACTACACACGAGCACACTGACTACGCTGCACACGAGCACACTGACTGTGCCACACACGAGCACACTGACTGTGCTGCACGACCTTGCCTGCACGATGGGCGGCTGTCTCCCTGCAGGTGTCCCTTGACTAATTGCACGGCACAGAGGGGCTTGGTGCCTGCCTTCACCTCTTGGGTCATAGGGATGGCACACTGGGGGTTTGTTGCTGTCATCAGAATAGCATCCTCGAATGGGACAATGAATGCTCGCATATCGTCAAGCCATTCCATGCCAAGCACAACATCATAGTCATCGAGCGGAACGACTGTGAAGTCCACAATACCCTGCCATGGTCCAATCGCTGTCCTCACTGCCTGAGCAACACCGACGATTGGAATTGCCTTGGTATTGGCAACTTTGATCATGCCTCCCATTGGTTTGACTCACACGCCGAGTCGTTTGGCTACATCTTCGCCAATGAAATTGTTGGTAGCGCTTGTGTCTACCAATGCCTTCAAGTCATGGCCCCTAATTGTGGTGGGGATGTACAGTGAACCCTTCGGCAACCCCTTCGCCTTCGACTCTTCAATTTTTACTGGCTCAAGCAACCGAAGCGAACCCATGTGCACCTCTTCCTTGGACTGCCCGTTGTCCTCCTATTAGAAGAAAGATGCTAGCTTGCCTCGCTGTGGGCATCTTGCTATCCAATGTTCCTTGCTACCACACAAGAAACAGTTCCTGTTGTTGTTAGGTCATTGTACACCGGCCTTACCATTCCTTCGTCCTTGCAAGCTGCACCTGTCGTGCGAGGGATGCGATGTGTCCTTCCTCAATTTGGGTGAAGGTGTTCCTTCACCGTTGCAGGACAGAGGTATGCCCCTGTCCTTGTTGCCTTCTCTGTGGCGAGAAGCAATACCCTTGTCCTGAGCGACTGCCATGCCTACCCCTTGGCTGTTGGCAGCAACATCGGGCTTGACCCTACCAACTTTGGCCTTGAGCTCTCCCAAGCTCGTCGTCAATGACTCATGAAACCTTTCAATAGTTTGTCTAATGTCATCGGCAAATGAGTTGAGGGTGCCAAGCAGCTCATCCTCCAAACTCTCCCCACGTTCTTCCAATTCAGCAACACGATCGGCCAAGTTTGCCCTATCCTTGGCCTCAAGTTCACGACGACGACTAACCACATCGACTAACATCAAACTATTCTAAAGTGTGGCTTGAGAAACACGTTCCAACCGCACCTCAATCGAGCTGAGCTGATCCCTTGAGCTACCCCGAGAGAAAGAGGCCTTGACCATGTCCCTCCTGGACTATCTCTCTACCTGCTTGACGGCTGTGGCATGAGCGGCAGTGACAACATCATCTCCCTGGTTTTCAGCCATGCTTCCCATGAAAATTCACCAATTAAGTAGTCAACGAGTTTCACCAACAAAGTCCTTCGACTGACTGACCAACAAAGAGAATGCAGCAACGCACGTTTGAGCCAAGCTAACCTTGGCTCTGATATCACCTATCACATGGTCAGAGATTAAGGTTGAAATCCCGACTATGTGCGGCCTTAGCCAACATGGGTGTCAACTAAGTACGCCTGCGTTATCAGAGTAGCACAGCACGAACACAAGTGTTAGAGGTTGAGGACTCTAACACTGGCTTACAAAGGGCGCTAGGGTACGAGGGCAGACCCTTGTGCAAGATGAGCACCAGTAGGCAACACTGGTAAGAGTTTGGAAAATGCTAAGTAATATGGCTGGAAGATTGCACACGAAAATGGCAAGGTAAATGGTTTGCATTTCATTTTACAGCAACTCATATTTATACATGTACAAGGCTTAAATCAATGCCTATGATCTATGCCAAGTGGCTACAATCCTAGCCATACATTTGTCTATGTACAAGTATAGTTTCTTTAGTTATCTACACAGTTGAATTCAATTCTGGGCGGAACTTCCAGATTTTTCCTCAGCTCGGCGCCATTCTGCACTATTTTGGAAGCTTCCTGCACCTGCTGGGCAGACTGGGCAGCTACCCTGGGCACACTAGGTAGTTTCCATGCCTTAGCCATATTTCTGGAACCTTCCAGACTCAAAGCTGCCTGTTTCCCTCTAAACCGCCCCAAACTACTTCTTGAACCATCTCTATTGGTCTAGAAGCTTCCACAAATGCTGGGAAGGGTCTTGGTTTGCCTTGGGCCAATTTTTGCACCTGGACCATCGGCACTATTCATGGCACGTTTCTGCTAAACCGTGGGCATCCGTGCAACTGAAACGCGCATACTGTCTCAATAGGCTGTCTAACAATTGGGCACTCGAGGCGATGAGCGGGAATGGCCGGCAGTGGGTCCGTTAGCACTTGGGCATAGCACTTAGGCATCATTGGCCATAGCACTTGAGTGCATATAGCACTTGGGCATAGAGCTCTTGGGCATAGCACTTGGGTATAACACATAGCACTTGGGCATCATTAGGCATAGCACATATTACTTGGGTATAGCACTTTTGGCATTCGTGCGTCGACACTTA
>CM075764.1:121382824-121400324 GCA_037974665.1 Ehretia macrophylla | reverse complement strand
CCAACTAAGAACGGCCATGCACCACCACCCATAGAATCAAGAAAGAGCTCTTAGTCTGTCAATCCTTACTATGTCTGGACCTGGTAAGTTTCCCGTGTTGAGTCAAATTAAGCCGCAGGCTCCACTCCTAGTGGTGCCCTTCTATCAATTCCTTTAAGTTTCAGTCTTGCGACCATACTCCCCTCGGAACCCAAAAACTTTGATTTCTCAAAAGGTGCCGGCAGAGTCCAAAAAGAAACATCCGCCAATCCCTGGTCAGTATCGTTTATGGTTGAGACTAGGACAATATCTGATCGTCTTCGAGCCCCTAACTTTCGTTCTTGAGTAATGAAAACATCCTTGGCAAATGCTTTCGCAATTGTTCGTCGTTCATAAATCCAAGAATTTCACCTCTGACTATGAAATACGAATACCCCCGACTGTCCCTGTTAATCATTACTCCGATCCCGAAGGCCAACTCAATAGGATCAAAATCCTATAATGTTATCCCATGCTAATGTATATAGAGCGTAGGCTTGCTTTGAGCACTCTAATTTCTTCAAAGTAACAGCACTGGAGGCACGACCCGGCCAGTTAAGGACAGGAGCACATCGCCGGCTGAAGGGATGAGACGACCGGTGCACACCTAAGGAGAACCGGCCGACCCATCCCAAAGTCCAACTACGAGCTTTTTAACTGCAACAAGTTAAATATACGCTATTGGGGCTGAAATTATCGCGGTTGCGGGCACAAGACTTGCCCTCCAACGGATCCTCGTTAAGGAATTTAAATTGTACTCATTCCAATTACCAGACTCTTTGAGCCCAGTATTGTTATTTATTATCACTACATCCCTGTGTCAGGATTGGGTAATTTGCGTGCCTGCTGCCTTCCTTGGATGTGGTAGCTTTTTCTCAGGCTCCCTCTCTGGAATCGAACCCTAATTCTCCGTCACCTGTCACCTCCATGGACGGCCACTATCCTACAATCGAAAGTTGATAGGGCATAAATTTGAATGATACGTCGCCAGCACGAGGGCCGTGCGATCCGTCGAGTTATCATGAATCATCGCAGCAACAGGCAGAGCCCACGTTGACCTTTTATCTAATAAATGCATCCCTTCCAGAAGTCGGGGTTTGTTTGTCACGCCCCAACCCGACCTATGAAGGTTAGACTAGGTGTGATCTAAACATTCAAGTCATATCACGTACTTAATCGTTCAAGAGGGTTTAACACTTAACATTTTAGCCTAAACTCCACAAATTCTCCGAAAAACCGACAGCATAATGGCTGTAATTGGGCTATTTTATTTGACCTAATTCTCTAAACGCCTCAAAATTTCCAATCTCAATTTCATTTCTAACTAAGATTACTATTTATAACCAATCGAAACGCCTACCAGTTATCTCGAAGTCTTGTTTGATTAATAACCTAGCATGATACTATGTCTCGTTTGTTTGTTAATCCTCGTTACAAAAGTACCTGTTGGTCTTAGCTTAACAATGAGTACCTGTTTTAGATTGGATAGGTTCATTTTACTTAATCCTTACTTGATACTTCATAATCCTATGATAGATACTAGCCAATAACGATAGGAAAAATGACCATAGTAGTGTCTATCTAGTTATGATCAGTACAAGCCAAAATTAGACCCCAAATTACAACGGGGGTCATTTATAATACAATAACAAGCAACATAAGAAATGAAATAGTCTTCAAGCAACACATCGTTCACAAAATGGCCATAGTCAAGTAAGGCACGTAGGGCAAGCAATCATTCCAAGGAATCATCATTAGGCACGTCATCCTCGGGTACCTTTTCCTGGTCTTCTTCACCTGAGATGATAAAAGAGGGTGAGTCCTTATGAACTCAGGAGGGGGAACGAGAAATAAGTTTTGAAACTCATTTTTCTGGTTCAACTTATGAAAACCATTTTTACAAGCATGACATTATATCACAAGTAAGTACACAATGTAATGTAAAAGTAAAAGAACACAATTACCCGCCTTTCTTCCCCGAGGTCCTCTAGGAACCAAGCGAGAGTACTTATACACATAGTGAAAAGGATACGGTGAGCTTTTGCTCTCAGTTCATTTCCAGTATCAATTGTTGTGGCCGGCTTCAAATCATCCCCTTATCCCGCCAAATGGGTGTACTTCGGTTGTACTCCGAAATCTTACGACCCAACTCTTCGAGGAAGTCTAGCCCCCAAGCGAGAGAGGGAATTGGACAATGGTAGTCACGATTGCAACGGCAAGCCCGATGCTGCCCGGTGTGCGTTAACGCTACCACGCCAGAATGAAAGGTTGCAACCTTGTATGCAATGCACATTTATGAAATTTAATATATCACATTTGGAGGACAACAAAGTAGGTTGCCTCTGAGCAGTCATAAGATTGCACATTGACAGTTAAACACACGAGGCACGATATGACAGGTAATTTCACTTATAAAGCACATGGAGTTATATGAATATTAAATGGGCAGCCATGTAACGCATGTAAATCAAGTCATATAACTCATTTCGAAGTTCACGTAATCAGTTAATAAGATTATTCAACATGCAACGACATCTACGTGGGACCGGGTGCAAGAAAGGCCTACTTGTCAACATGTAATCATCGAAATCATGCTTAGGGCTATGAGGGCAACTACGGGCAGCCTACAAATCACATAATTAAACGCGATATTCATAGGATCAACACTTAGCGAGTTTTCCTAGCCATTAGGGTTTCAATTCATGCTCAACCGTACGATTAAGCCCTAAGTTGTCACGTAATTAAACTCAAGCCATGCATTGATTAATTCAAACACCATGAAGCATTCAAAACAGTCCACACAACATCCCAATGCCACAATCCCAAGCATTTAATACAACAAGAGAAGCTACAATAATTTTTCTAAGCATATCACTAGGTGAAACCCTCACTGCAATGGACTATTTTCTCACATTCATCGAGACAAGAAAAAAATCTCCAATTCCAGTGAAAAAGATGTCAAATTAAAGATTAAGGAGTGAACTAAATTTAGAAACAAACCTCGCATCATTTGGAGTTCGGGTTCAAGAGTTATAGCCAAAACAGTGAGACTACACAAAACTGTCCAGATTTGTACACATTTCAATACTTGTCGTTTTTCAGGGCCTTAGTGTCAGATTTAGCCTTAGTCCATTTCTGACAAAAATGTCCATAACTGAAAAATATAGTAGAACACCAAATTTCATGGATTTTAGATATCATTTACTAAGTCAAAACTGGTTCGTTCTACAAGAACAGTGAATCTGCCAAAACCTGCTTCATTTTCCCAGATTTTCCAGATTTTCCAGATTTGGACACATTTTGGTATTTTTCCATTTTGAGGACTTAGAGTCAAAATTAGCTTTGGCCTATTTCTGAGAAAAATTCTCAAAACTGGAAAAAATAGTCACCGACCAATTTTCACGCATTTTCAACCTGATTTACCTGGTCAAAATCACCCCGCACCAACAAGGCAGAAGGCTGTCCCATACGCGATTTCAACTATCATCACATTCTAGCCAAATATCTTGCCATGCATGTTTATAAAAGCTCATGAACACACATATATCACAAGTACAGAGGTAAAAATAGACATTCAAAGGCATGCATGTGGTTTTCAAAAGCTTTTCAAGAAGTTTTAGCCCCACCTTAGCAAGACAACAAAGAAGATGCACAAACTCTTGAGGATGCACAAGATTGACTCTTTTCCTTGCTTAGCCGAGAGACCACTCGATTTTCTATAATTTCCTAGCTTAGTAACCAAGTTCTTAGTAGGTGCATGTGGTTAGAACAAGAAGAAAATGAAATGGAAGCTAACAAACTCACCTAAGCCGAAATGGATGTTCAATGAGCTTGCATGTGTGTCTCTTGCACTCTAGCTTTGCTTGGTCGAGTTCCTTGGTAGCTTGGAGGTCTTGAAGAGCCTTAGGATGAAGAACTTAGCTATGGAGAGTATATTTTTAGCTAGGGCCAAGAGAGAGAGAAGAAATGAGAGAGTGAGAGAAGAAACGAGAGAAAGAGAAAAAGAATGAAAGAAAAATGAAAGCTTGGAATGTTTAATGCATATGTCGGCCTAGGGCCTTGTAAAATTCAGATTTGTGTCTTCAAGAAGCATAATTTTGAATCACCTATCATGGCAAGAGGATGGGTCGAGAATATGGAGCCTTGGGTAGAGTTTTGAGCCAAATTTTTTATGCATTGTGTCATAGATTGTCATAGGATGTCTAGGAATAGAATTTGAAATTGGAATGCATGCACAAGTGCAAGAGTTGGTCGGCCAAGGCTTGTGCAAAATCTAAATTTTTGTCTTGGTTGATCAATATTTAATTGTGTGTTTGGGATATGCAAAGAATAAAGAATAAAGAATAAAGAATGTCTAGCTTTTTGTGAGATTTTGTCTTCTAGTGGGTTGAATTAGCAATTTAATATTAGTTAGTGGAGTTTGTAGGATTAATTAATGATCTAGTGCTTCATGTAAGATGCTTTCTTGATTAGAGTAAGGGCACGCTTTCCTAGGTTTAGGGCACACACTACGAGGTAAGGCACAAACTACGAGACGAATACATGTTTCCCAAGTAAATGCATGCAACCCTAAATGAATGCACGTAATTCAATGCAAGTCTAGGTTAGGCACACAAAACGAAACATGATTCTTGAACCTAGGTCAAGGCACGCAAATCTAGGTTGGCACATGAAATGAGGTATCGCACGCAAATCGAGGTCGGGCCTCACATCCTCCCCTCCTTAAAATAATTTTGTCCCGAAATTCAAAATTACCTTTGAAATAAAGCTGGATATTGTTGCTCCATCTGGTCTCGCCTTTCCCACATTGCTTCTTCAACTCCATGATGATCCCACAACACTTTCACCATCGGTATAGATTTGTTGCGCAACTCCTGATCTTGCTGGTCTAGGATCCGAATGGGCTTCTCTTCATAAGACAAGTTCTCCCGAAGCTGCAAAGGCTCTGGCTCCAAGATATGCGATGGATCAGGGTGATATTTCTGTAGCATCGAAATATGAAAGACGACGTGAATATTGGAGACGTTTTGGGGTAGTGCCAAGCAATACGCTAATTTGCCAACCTTCTCAACTATCTCAAATGGTCCTTCAAACCTCGAGCTCAACTTTTCACCCTTACCGTGTTTAATCAGTCCCCTCCGAGGTGATATCCTCAAGAACACCTTGTCGCCGACCTCAAACTCTAGACTCCGTCTCCGTCGGTCTACGTAACTTTTTTGCCTACTTTGGCCGGTAAGCATCCGTTTCCAAATAAGGTGGATATTATCAATAGTCTTCATAAGTTCAGGTAGAAGGGTCGGGTCAAAAGTCTTCGTCTCACCTACTTCATCCCAGTAAATTGGGGATCGACACTTACGTCTATACAACGCCTCAATTGGGGCCATCCCGATAGTGGCCTGATAACTATTATTATAAGCGAACCCCGCTAGAGACATGTATTTCTCCCAACCTTTCCCAAAGTCTAAAACACACGCCCTCAGCATATTTTCCAGAATCTGAATAGTTCTCTCAGATTGTCCATCAGTTTGAGGGTGATAAGCCGTGCTGAAACTCAACTTCGCTCCCAAAGCTTCTTGCAATCTCTTCCAAAATCGGGAAGTAAAATGAGGATCCCTATCCGATACAATACTCACAGGCATCCCGTGCAATCTTACAATCTCTGCCACATACATATCTCCCAATTTATCAGGACTATCCTCCTTGTTCATTGGTAAAAAGTGCGCTGACTTAGTCAATCTATCCACTATGACCCAAACGGAGTCATGACCCTTTTGTGACCTGGGAAGGTCCATGAGAAAGTCCATTGTTATATGTTCCCATTTCCATTGAGGAATTTCCAATGGCTAAAGTAAACCTACTGGTCGTTGATGTTCTGCTTTGACACTCTGGCAAGTCAAACACCGTGCCACAAACTCCGCAATCTCTCTCTTCATGTTATTCTACCAATAGTGTTGCTTCAAATCCCGGTACATCTTTGTTCCGCCGGGGTGAATAGTATATCTTGAATTATGGGCTTCTTCAAGAATCTTCTTTTTTAGCTCTGGCTCATTAGGAACACAAATCCGATTCCTAAACCTCTAAATGCCAATCATCATGAAACTTGAAATCTGTGTTGCTTTCTTTAATCTTCTGACACTGTTGGTCCTTCTGTTGAGCCTCTCGTAATTCAGACAACAAGGTCGATTGAACTTGTGTAGTGGCAAATAGTAACCCTTTTTGAGTCAATTGTGGTTTCCACAAAAATGCTTCCTTTAACAACTCCTGCACCTTAACTTCCAGTTTTGCCATGCTCGCTTTCCGACTTAAGGCATCTGCAACTACATTTGCTTTACCGGGCACATAATTGATTGTACAGTTATAATCATCCAAAAGCTCCATCCACCGTCTTTGCCTCATGTTCAACTCTTTTTGTGAGAACAAGTATTTCAAGCTCTTGTGATCAGTAAACACCTCGAACTTGTTACCCCACAGATAGTGCCTCCATTTCTTGAGTGCAAACACAATAGCCGCTAACTCCAAATCATGTGTCGGGTAATTCAATTCATATGGCTTTGGTTTCCTAGAAGCATACGCAATCACTCTACCATTTTTCATCAACACACAACCCAGTCTTTCCTTCAAAGCATCGCTATAGATTACAAAACTTTGACTCCCTTCAGGCAATGCAAGAACAGGTGCGGTAGTCAATCTTTTCTTCAATTCTTGGAAGCTGTTCTCACACTTGTCATCCCATATAAACTTCATTTTCTTTTGAGTGAGCTTTGTAAGTGGTCCTGCAATCTTTGAGAAATCCTTCATGAACCTCCGATAATAGCCGGCTAGACCAAGAAAACTCCGAACCTCCGTAATGTTTTCCGACTTCTTCCAAGACATCACCGCTTCTATCTTTGCTGGATCCACTGCTATTCCCTCTTGGGATATGATATGCCCCAAAAATGCAATCTGCTGCAACCAAAATTCGCATTTGCTAAACTTCGCATACAATTGATGCTCTCGAAGTTTCTACAGTACCAATCGCAGATGTTGTTCATGCTTAGCCTTGGATTTCGAGTATACCAAAATATCATCAATAAAGATCACCACAAATTGGTCCAAGTAAGGTTGAAACACCCTGTGCATCAAGTCCATAAAAGCTGCAGGGGCATTAGTTAGCCCAAATGGCATAACCACATATTCATAATGCCCATATCTCGTCCTGAAAGCCGTTTTAGGCACATCCTCCTTTTTGATCCGCAACTGATAGTATCATTGCCTCAAGTCGAGCTTCGAATACACCTTGGCTCCTTGAAGTTGATCAAATAACTCGTCGATCAGTGGAAGTGGGTATTTATTCTTGACGGTCACTTGGTTCAATCGTCAATAATCGATGCATAGCCTCAACGTTTCGTCTTTCTTTTTTACAAATAGGACTGGTGCACCCCACGGAGAAGAACTTGGTTGAACAAATCCCTTCTTCAACAATCCTTGCAATTGGTCCTTCAATTCTTGTAGCTCGGCTGGTGCCATACGATAGGGAGCTTTAGATATCGGCTGGGTGCCAGGTAGTAATTCTATAATGAACTCGATCTCCCGATTTGGGGGTAAACCAAGCAATTCTTCTGGAAACACATCCGCATAATCTTTAATCACTGGCATCTCCTCCAACTTAGCTTTGTCCGACGACTTGTTGATGAGGTAAGCTAAGTATCCACTACATTCTTTTTCTCAAGGACTTCACTGCTTTCGTAGATGAAATGATGGAACTCCCGGTGAAGTCTCTTCGATGCATTACCTCTAATATTGGTTGACTAGGTATCCGGAATGTTACAATCTTCGTCCGGCAATCTAGTTGGGCATGATGCTTTGCCAACCAGTCCATCCCTAAGATGACTTCATAGTCTCGAAAAGGTAATACAATAAGATTGGCTGAGAATTCCTTATCCTTAATTTGGATTTTACATGCTTTACAAGCTGAGCTAGTAACAAATTTAGAACCCATCGGAGTACCAACTTCTACTTCGTAAGGCAAACATACAACTCGTAGTTTCACACGTTGCACACATAAGGGAGTAATAAATGAATGAGTAGCACCTAGATCAATTAGCACCCTAACAGGTTGATTCAGTATCAAGAATGTACCTTCCATAACAGCGGTCTCCTCTGGAAGCTCCTCGTACTCGATAGCATAAGCTCAAGCCTGAACTCTAGGAACTAGAGTCTTGCCTCTACCAGCTGGTTTAACTTGATTTTGTCATGCTTGCCATTTAGGGCAATCCTTGATCTGATGCTGATCACTGCTACACCGCACATATCGTCCTGACTTCTTCCAACACTGGGCCTCAGTGTGACCTTTCTTGTCATAGTAAGAACAGTTGATAGACTAAGTAGCAAGTGAACTACCTGTGGATCCGCAGGTGGAAGAGGCTGATGGTGCTTTAGTTGAGCCACGGTTATTAACTGGTCTGTTTTGGCTTTGGCCCTGACTACGACTCTGGCTCTGGAATTTCCTCTGTTGACCTGAAGGCTGGTATGGTTTCTTGTTCGGTTTGCTCAAACTGGCTCTATCAAGTTTTCTCTTCTCAACTCGGGAAGCAGCAGCAAGGAGAGCATAATAGGTATCGAAGTCATGCGAAGCCAACTGGTCCTGAATTTTCGGCCTCAACCCATTCGTAAATTTCCACATCTTCGCCTCAGGGGTACTAACCATGTATTGAGCATAGCGGGACAGTCGGTCAAAACGAGCCTCGTACTGGGCCACCGTCATGTTACCCTGGTTCAGGTGCATGAATTCCTCAATCCACCTCTGCCTGGAAACTGCAGGTACATATTTCTCCTTGAATGCCTTAACAAAATTACCCCACAAGCAAGGAGTATGATCTGTTTCCCAAAGTGCCTCCACAGTGTGCCACCAATGCTCAACATCCCCGTGCAACAGAAACACAGCGAACTCCACCTTTTCTTCATTAGTATAGTCAAGTGGCCTGAAAATCCTCTCGATCTCAGATAGCCAAGCCTCTACTTTTTCATCATGCCGTGGAATTTGGACGGGCGAAAGTCAAGAAACTCCCGCATTCTGCTATGTCTCCCATGGTTACCATCATTCCTGTTGTTGTTGTTGTTTGCTTCACATGCATCTTGACGTTCCATCACTTGCGATACGTGATCCATGGCATTCGCCATCATGTTAAAAATAGCCAAGCCGGGATTAGTTTGATAAGCATCTCCGGTCTCTTGGGGCTCACCGCTCCTATTAGAAGTACGGGTACTAGGGCCAGCCATCTATAGGCACAGATTACGATGCACAATTTATTAAAATACGACAAAAAAGAATTTAATGCATAAGATGTGTAACATATAATCTTATATAGATACACAATTCTAGAAACAATTAAGACATGTTAATCACATAAGCACATAGAAACAAAGAAGGCACACTTGATATTGTCACACAATAACACATAAACAAGTCATCCTAATAACCTTAGGGCTTCTACCCACGGTACGAGAGTTAAACCCGGCTTAAGCAATCTAAGCTCTATTATCATTCTTCTATAGGTGTCACGCCCCAACCCGACCTATGAAGGTTAGACTAGGGTGTGATCTAAACATTCAAGTCATATCACGTACTTAATCGTTCAAGAGGGTTTAACACTTAACATTTTAGCCAAAACTCCACAAATTCTTCTATAGGCAGCATAACGGCTATAATTGGGCTATTTAGTTTGACCCAATTCTCTAAACGCCTCAAAATTTCCAATCTCAATTTCATTTCTAACTAAGATTACTATTTATAACCAATAGAAACGCCTACTAGTTATCTCGAAGTCTTGTTTGATTAATAACCTAGCATGATACTATGTTTCGTTTGTTTGTTAATCCTCGTTACAAAAGTACCTGTTGGTCTTAGCTTAACAATGAGTACCTGCTTAAGATTGGATATGTTCATTTTACTTAATCCTTATCTGATACTTCATAATCCTATGATAGATACGAGCCAATAACGATAGCAAAAATGACCATAGTAGTGTCTATCTAGTTATGATCAGTACAAGCCAAAATTAGACCCTAAATTACAACGGGGGTCATTTACAATACAATAACAAGCAACATAAGATATGAAATAGTCTTCAAGCAACACATCGTTCACAAAATGGCCATAGTCAAGTAAGGCACGTAGGGCAAGCAATCATTACAAGGAATCATCATTAGGCACGTCATCCTCAGGTACCTGTTCCTGGTCTTCTTCACCTGAGATGATAAAAGAGGGTGAGTCCTTATGAACTCAATGAGGGGGAACGAGAAATAACTTTTGAAACTCATTTTTCTGGTTCAACTTATGAAAACCCTTTTTGCAAGCATGACATTATATCACAAGTAAGTACACAATGTAATGTAAAAGTAAAAGAACATAATTACCCGTCTTTCCTCCCCGAGGTCCTTTAGGAACCAAGCGAGAGTACTTATACATATAGTAAAAAGGATACGGTGAGCTTTTGCTCTCAGTTCATTTCCAGTATCAGTTGTTGCGACTGACTTCAAATCATCCCCTTATTACACCAAATGGGTGTACTCCGGATGTACCCTGAAATCCTATGACCCAATTCTCCAAGGAAGTCTAGCCCCCAAGCAAGAGAGGGAATTGGACAATAGTAGTCACGGTTGCATCGGTAAGCCCGATGCCGCCTAGTGTGCGTGAACGCTACCACGCCAGAATGAAAGGTTGCAACCTTGTATGCAATGTACATTTATGACATTTAATATATCACATTTGGAGGACAACAAAGTAGGTTGCCTCCGAGCAGTCATAAGATTGCACATTGGCAGTTAAACACGTAAGGCACGATATGACAGGTAATTTCACTTATAAAGCACATGGAGTTATACGAATATTAAACGGGCAGCCATATAACACATGTAAATCAAGTCATATAACTCATTTCGAAGTTCACGTAATCAGTTAATAAGATTATTCAACATGCAACGACATCTACATGGGACCGGGTATAAGAAAGGCCTACTTGTCAACATGTAATCATCGAAATCATGCTTAGGGCTATGAGGGCAACTACGAGCAGCCTACAAATCACATAATTAAATGCGATATTCCTAGGATCAACACTTAGCGAGTTTTCCTAGCCATTAGGGTTTCAATTCATGCTCACCCATACGATTAAGCCCTAAGTTGTCACGTAATTAAACTCAAGTCATGCATTGATTAATTCAAACACCTTGAAGCATTCAAAACAGTCCACACAACATCCCAATGTCACAATCCCAAGCATTTAATACAACAAGAGAAGCTACAATAATTTTTCTATGCATATCACTAGGTGAAACCCTCACTGCAATAGACTGTATTCTCACATTCATTGAGACAAGCAAACAATCTCCAATTCCAGTGAACAAGATGTCAAATTAAATCTTAAGGAGTGAACTAAATTCTGAAACAAACCTCTCATCATTTGGAGTTCGGGTTCAAGAGTTATAGCCAAAACAATGAGACTACACAAAACTGTCCAGATTTGCACACATTTCAATACTTGTCATTTTTGAGGGCCTTAGGGTCCGATTTAGCCTTAGTCCATTTCTGACAAAATTGTCTAGAACTGAAAAATATAGTAGAACACCAAATTTCATGAATTTTGGATATCATTTACTAAGTCAAAACTGGTTCGTTCTACAAGAACAGTGAATCTGCCAAAACCTACTTCATTTTCCCAGATTTTCCAGATTTGGACACATTTTGATATTTTTCCATTTTGAGGAGCATAGAGTCAAAATTAGCTTTGCCTATTTTTGAGAAAAATTCTCAAAACTGGAAAAACTAGTCACTGACCAATTTTCACACATTTTCAACATCATTTACCTGATCAAAATCACCCCGCACCAACAAGGTAGAAGGCTGTCCTATACGCGATTTCAACTATCTTCACAGTCTAGCCAAATATCTTGCCATGCATATTTATAAAAGCTCATGAACACACATATATCACAAGTACAGAGGTAAAAATAGACATTCAAAGGCATGCATGTGGTTTTCAAAAGCTTTTCAAGAAGTTTTAGCCCTCATCTTAGCAAGACAACAAAGAAGATGCACAAACTCTTGAGGATGCACAAGATTGACTCTTTTCCTTGCTTAGCCGAGAGACCACTCGATTTTCTCTAATTTCCTAGCTTAGTAACCAAGTTCTTAGTAGGTGCATGTGGTTAGAACAAGAAGAAAATGAAATGGAAGCTAACAAACTCACCTAAGCCGAAATGGATATTCAATGAGCTTGCATCTGTGTCTCTTGCACTCTAGCTTTGCTTGGTCGAGTTCCTTGGTAGCTTGGAGTTCTTGAAGAGCCTTAGGATGAAGAACTTAGCTATGGAGAGTATATTTTCAGCTAGGGCCGAGAGAGAGAGAGAAGAAATGAGAGAGTGAGAAAAGAAACGAGAGAAAGAGAAAAAGAATGAAAGAAAAATGAAAGCTTGGAATGTTTAATGCATATGTCGGCCTATGGCCTTGTAAAATTCAGATTTGTGTCTTCAAGAAGCATAATTTTGAATCACCTAGCATGGCAAGAGGATGGGTCGAGAATATCGAGCCTTGGGTAGAGTTTTGAGCCAAATTTTTTATGCATTGTGTCATAGATTGTCATAGGATGTCTAGGAATAGAATTTGAAATTGGAATGCATGCACAAGTGCAAGAGTTGGTCGGCCAAGGCTTGTGCAAAATTTGAATTTTTGTCTTGGTTGAGCAATATTTAATTGTGTGTTTGGGATATGCAAAGAATAAAGAATAAAGAATAAAGAATGTCTAGCATTTTGTGAGATTTTGTCTTCTATTAGTTAGTGGAGTTTGTAGGATTAATTAATGATCTAGTACTTCGTGTAAGATGTTTTCTTGATTAACATGAGGGCACGCTTTCCTAGGTTTAGGGCACGTACTACGAGGTAAGGCACGAACTACGAGACGAATGCACGTTTTTCAAATAAATGCACGCAACCCTAAATGAATGCACATAATTCAATGCAAGGCACACAAAATGAAACACGATTCTTGAACCTAGGTCAAGGCACGCAAATCTAGGTTAGGCACACGAAATGAGGTATCGCACATAAATCGAGGTCGGGCCTCACATCGTTGCACGTATTAGCTATAGAATTACTACGGTTATCCGAGTAGTAGATACCATCAAACAAACTATAACTGATTTAATGAGCCATTTGTAGTTTCATAGTCTGAATTAGTTCATACTTACACATGCATGGCTTAATCTTTGAGACAAGCATATAACTACTTTCAGGATCAACCAGGTAGCATTCCTCACTGACGCCGACGTCGCACGAGGCACATATTCCCCTAAGGGTCGACGACTCGAGACAAGCGCACGATCGTCGTACGCGATTAGCGACGAACGCTTATTTCAGGCAAAGAGAGGCCAAGGACCCCATACCGTCTTGGTATGCCGCATCCGAGAGATCGAGCGACGTCCCACGGGCCACATGTGTCGCACTTGTTGGAGTGAGAAGCGTGGAACACGCGACGTGCTTAGGGGTTTGCCCCACGACGTCCACGGAGGCAGACACAAGGCAAAAGATGGACGATGTGACTTTAGACTGCCTTCTTTGTAGGTACGCAACACAGGAAACCAACCTACCGACCGAGGCAACGTAAGCAGTCGGCCAGCGAATGAAGAGGCAAGCAGGGGCGGACGTCGATGCTCAAGCAAGGATTCAATCAACCTATACAAGTCGACCACCACTCACGCGCTATCATGTTCGCTAAGCCCAGACTACCAAGCCGGTAACTGCCCCATCGTCTTGGCAAACGAAGCCCTTCAAGCAAATGGAACCAGCGAGATGGCCCGAGCATGCACCTCTAGGCACGAAGAATTTCTGAGGGACACGGGATAGGAACGGCACGAGGTGCATGACCAGGCCGCATGTCGCAAGCTTAAGGGCCTACTTCGTGGTGCCCGACCATGCATCGATTGCACGCAATTGAGGTACCAACCAAAAGCGGACTTTCTGCCCGCGCGACGCTTGGATTGCCACAACACTAGACCACATCCATCGTATTATGACTCAGCGAAGACCATGGCTTCGTGTGCTAGGTGATTTGTGCATCGCGCAGGCCAATAGGAACACATCGTGGGACAGCTTCGAGGCAGCACAGTGCTTGGATCGCCATAACATTGAAGCTTTATCCATCGTCTTATCGCAATGCTTGCGTCGTCACTTAACGAAAGCCAAGGCCGTGTACTAGGCGATTCGCGCATCACACTGTCCCCCACCGTCCCCTTATATGCACCCACATGCACAGAACGGGACAAGCAAACTTCCTGTCCACGCGGTGCTTGGATCGCCATGACACTAGACCACGTCCATCGCATTACGACTCAGCGAGGACCATGGCATCGTGTGTTAGGCGATTCGTGCATCGCAAAAGCCCATAGGAACACACCGGAGGGCGGCTTCGAGGCAGCACGGTGCTTGGATCACCACGACATTGAAGCATCAGCAATCGTCTCATCGCAATGCTCGTGCCGTTGCTCAACGAAAGCCAATGCCACATTTGCTAGGCGATTCGCGCGTCACGCATGCCCCCCACCGTTCTCCTGTATGCACCCGTATACACGGAACGAGACAAGCAAACTACTTTCCTACCCACGCGGTACTTGGATCGCCACGACACTAGACGACGTCCGTCGCATTACGACTTAGCGAGGACCATGGCATCGTGTGCTAGGCGATTCGCTCATCGCACAGGCCCATCAAAATCAATCGGGGGATGGCTTCAAGGCAGCATGGTGCTTGGATCGCCACGACATTGAAGCATCATCAATCGTCTCATCGCAACACTCGTGTCGTTGCTTAACGAAAGCCAATGCCACATGTGCTAGGCGATTCGCGCATCACGCATGCCTCCCACCGTCCCCCTATATGTACGGAACGGGATAAGCAAACTACTTTCCTGCCCACGCGGTGCTTGGATCACCATGACACTAGACCACGTCCGTTGCATTACAACTCAGAGAGGACCATGGCGTTGTGTGCTAGGCGATTTGTGCATCACACAAGCCTGTCGGAACCAACCGAGGGATGGCTTCAAGGCCGCATGGTGCTTGGATCGCCACAATATTGAGGCATTAGCAATTGTCTCATCGTAACGCTCACGTCGTTGCTTAACAAAAGCCAATGCCATATGTGCTAGGCGATTTGCGCATCACGCATGCCCCCCACCGTCCCCCTGTATGCACCTGTATACACGGAACGGGACAAGCAAACTACTTTCCTGCCCACGCGGTGCTTAGATCGCCATGACACTAGACCACGTTCGTCGCATTACGACTCAGCGAGGACCATGGCGTCGTGTGCTAGGTGATTTGTGCATCGCACAGGCACATCAGAACCCATCGGGGGACAGCTTCAAGGCCGCATGGTGCTTGGATCGCCACGACATTGAAGCATCAGCAATCGTCTCATCGCAACACTCGTGTCATTGCTTAACGAAAGCCGATGCCACGTGTGCAAGGTGATTCGCACATCACGCTTGCCCCCACCGTCCCCCAAGAGCCACCCATGCCCACACAGTGCTTGGATCGCCCCGACAATGGACTATGGCCACGCGCATCCACTCGGCAATGGCCATGGCCTCGTGTGCTAGGTGATTCACGTATCGTGCAGGCCCAATGACACGTTGGGGGACAGGAATGTCCCCTAACGTGTACCTAGCCGGTGACACGGGGATGGCTAATTTTGTGCTTGGACAACCACTCGCCCCCTTATTAGCCATCCCAATGACGTCGACGGTGTTGCGGCACCAAGAAGGATAATGAGGGGCTAGGGAAGCCACCATGTTCCTCATTAGCCATCCTGGCACCGCGCCGAGGGACATGCCGGGGGACGCGGGATGGGGGTGGCACGACCCCAACTCACGGGTATGCAATGCAATACCTTGGCATGATTCACTCAGTAGGTATTCCCGCCCACAATATGGCCCACGATATAGCCCACAATGTGCCACGAAGTGCCTACAACGTCCCCCCGCATGGACCTCGACCAGGGGACTTGACACCATATACACCCCTATAGTACATTTAGATGCAAAAACCCAAGTGACAGTAGTAGCGTACATTTTGCCAGAGATTCATAAAGGTGTTTTACACTATAAAAGGCCCCATATGGCATAATCTTCGTACCCAACTTGCTCCTTATTGATAACATATGATATCCAAATACTTCAAAAATATTTTTTTTGAAAAAATATGTTTTAATATTTAATAATTGCAAAAAATAGGAAAAAATCAGAAAAAATAGTAGAAAATTCAGAAAAAAATAAATTAATTCATACATTAATTTGTTAAATGATATTCAAAAATATTTTTTTCGAAAAATTAATTTTTAATATTTAATAATTACGAAAAATAGGAAAAACCAGAAAAAATACTAAAAAATTCAGGAAAATTTATATTAATTCATAAATTAATTTGTTTGCATGATATTTGGCCTTGAAATTTTTTTTGGATGGATTGGGAAACCAATTAATCTATTTCGTCTCACAAATGTGACGAACTATTTGTCAGACAAGCCAAAGGTTAAGACTAATTCATAGATTCGGAAACTACTTGTAAAAGGATATCAATGTCCACATTCGTGTCATAATATATACCGCATGCCCAATACCCCCCGAATGCTTAACATTGCCCGTCGTGCCCAACGTCCTCTAGTAGTGCCAAAGTCGTCCCCCAACATCCCTCAACGTCCCCCAAGCGTACCCCCATAGTGCCCCAGCCGTGCCCCAACAGTGCCCTAGCCATGCCCCAACAATGCCCCAACAGCGCCCCTTGAGAGCCCCGCACGCACCATTGTGCTGCATGCGCACACGATGCGCAAACCATAGTGCGGTATGGGAGCCCCATGTGCGCACCTTCGTGCGGCATGCGGGCCAAATGCTCACTATTGTGCGGCATGCGCGCCCGATGAGGGCACCATCGTGCAGCATGGGTGCCCCACGTTTGCACCTTCGTGTGGCATACGCGCACCATTGTGCGGCATGGGCGCCCTATGCGCGTACCTTCGTGAGGCATGCGGGTCACAAGCGGGCACCATCGTGCAACATGCGCGCCCGATGTCCATACCATCATGCAGCCAGGGTGCCACATGTGCGCATCTTCGTGCGTCATGCGTGCACCATCGTGCGGCATGCGTGCCACATGCGCGCACCATTGTGCGACATGCACGCCCGATGCGCATACCATCGTGCGGCATAGGTGCCCCATGCGAGCAACTTTGTGTGGCATGCTGGCCATATGTGCGCACCATTGTGCAGCATGCGCACTCCTTGCCCGCACCATCCTGCGGCATGGGCACTCCATGCGTGCTCCTCCGTGCGGCATGGGCGGACCATCGTGCAGCATGGGTGCCCCATGCGCATACCTTCGTACGGCATGCGGGCCATATGCGCACACCATCGTGCGACATACGCACCCCATGCGTGCACCATCGTGCAGCATG
>CM075764.1:121370324-121377824 GCA_037974665.1 Ehretia macrophylla | reverse complement strand
GCCTAACCCGGCATACCACGGACGGGGCAAGGATAGGTTGTCCCTCATATTTTGTTTGCCTTGGCACATTCTGTGCCGGGGTTCATTGTTTGCGGGGCGTTCGCCCTGACTCGGGATCGAAGCATGGGTTGGGGACGAGCCACCGCCCCCGCGTCGACCACGCATTGTTTAAATGGGTTCGCAGGTCATTCTGCCTTCGCAAGGTTCGACAATGATCCTTCCGCAGGTTCACCTACAGAAACCTTGTTACGACTTCTCCTTCCTCTAAATGATAAGGTTCGGTGGACTTCTTGCGACTTTGCGGGCACCGAACCGCCAACGTCGCCGCGATCCGAACACTTCACCGGATCATTCAATCAGTAGAAGTGACGGGCAGTGTGTACAAAGGGCAGGGACGTAGTCAACGCGAGTTGATGACTCGCGCTTACTAGGAATTCCTCATTCAAGACCAACAATTGTAATGATCTATCCCCATCATGATGAAATTTCAAAGATTACCCGGGCTTATTGGCCAAGGCTATAGACTCGTTGAATACATCAGTGTAGTGCGCGTGCGGCCCAGAACATCTAAGGGCATCACAGACCTATTATTGCCTCAAACTTCTGCGGCCTAAAAGGTCGTAGTCCCTCTAAGAAGTTAGCTGTAGAGGGATACCTTCTCATAGCTAGTTAGCAGGATGAGGTCTTGTTCGTTAACGAAATTAACCAGACAAATCATTCCACCAACTAAGAACGACCATGCACCACCACCCATAGAATCAAGAAAGAGCTCTCAGTCTGTTAATCCTTACTATTTCTGGACATGGTAAGTTTTCCCATGTTGAGTCAAATTAAGTCGTAGGCTCCACTCCTGGTGGTGCCCATCTGTCAATTCCTTTAAGTTTCATCCTTGCAACCATACTCCCCCCGGAACCCAAAAACTTTTATTTCTTATAAGGTGCCGGCGTAGTCATAAAAGCAACATCTGCCGATCCCTGGTTGCCATCGTTTATGGTTGAGACTAGGACGATATCTAATCATCTTCAAGCCCCCAACTTTCGTTCTTGATTAATGAAAACATCCTTGGCAAATGCTTTCGCAGTTCTCCGTCTTTCATAAATCCAAGAATTTCACCTCTGACTATGAAATACGAATACCCCCGACTGTCATTGTTAGTCATTACTCTGATCCCGAAGGCCAACTCAATAGGATCGAAATCCTATAATGCTATCCCATGCTAATGTATACAGAGTGTAGGCTTGCTTTGAGCACTCTAATTTCTTCAAAGTAATAGCATCGGGGGCACGACCCAGCCAGTTAAGGCCAGAAGCGCATCGCTAGCAAAAGAGACGAGATGACCGGTGCACACCTGAGGCAGACCGATCGACCCATCCCAAAGTCCAACTACGAGCTTTTTAACTGCAACAACTTAAATATACACTATTAGAGCTGGAATTATCGTGGCTACTGGCACCAAACTTGCCCTCCAATGGATCCTCGTTAAGGGATTTAGATTGTACTCATTCCTTTTACTAGACTCTTTGAGCCTGGTATTGTTATTTATTGTCACTACTTCCCCGTGTCACGATTGGGTAATTTGTTCACCTGTTGCCTTCCTTGGATACGGTAGCCATTTCTCAGGCTCCCTCTCCGGAATAGAACCCTAATTCTCCGTCACCAGTCACCACCATGGTAGGCCACTATCCTACCATCGAAAGTTGATAAGGAAAAAATTTGAATGATGCGTCACCGACACGAGGGTCGTGCGATCTGTCGAGTTATCATGAATCATCACAGCAACGGGCAGAGCCTGCGCTGACCTTTTATCTAATAAATGCATCCCTTCCAAAAGTCAGGGTTTGTTGCATGTATTAGCTCTAGAAATACTACGGTTATCTGAGTAGTAGATACCATCAAACAAACTATAACTGATTTAATGAGCCATTCGAATTTTCACAGTCTGAATTAGTTCATACTTACACATGCATGGCTTAATCTTTGAGACAAGCATATGACTACTGGCAGGATCAACCAGGTAGGATTCCTCACCGACGCCGGCATCGCACGAGGCACATCGTCCCCTAAGGGTCGACGGCTTTAGACGAGCGCACGACTGTTGTACGCGATTAGTGATGAACGCTGATTTTAGGTAAAGAGAGGACAAGGACCCCATACCATCATGGTGTGCTGCATACGATAGATCGAGCGATGCCCCCACAGGCCATGTGTGCCATACTTGTTGGAGCAAGCAGCGTGGAACATGGGATGTGCTTAGGGGTTTGCCCCACATCATCCACGGAGGCATACACAAGGCAAAAGATGGACGATGTGACTTTAAACTGCCTTTTTTATAGGTACGCAACACAGGAAACTGACCTACCGACCGACGCAACATAAGCAGGGACGGACGTCGCTGCTCAAGCAGGGATCCAACCGAGACATACAAGCCGACCACCACTCACGCGCTATCACGTTCGCTATGCCCAGACCACCAAGCCGGTAACCGCTCCACCGTCAAGGCAAACGAAGCCCTTCAGGCAAACAGAATCGGCGAGATGGCCCGAGCACGCACCGCTAGGCACGAAGAATTTCTTAGGGACACGGGACGGGAACGGCACGAGGTGCATGACCTGGCCGCACGTCGCAACCTTAACGGCCTACTTCGTGGTGCCCGACCATGCACCGATTGCACGCAACTGAGATACCAACCGAAAGCAGACTTCCTGCCCAGGCGGTGCTTGGATTGCCACAACACTAGACCACGTCCGTCGCATTGTGATTCAGCGAGGACAATGGCGTCATGTGCTAGGCAATTCGCGCATCGCACTGGCCAATCGGAACACACTATGGAACAGCTTCGAGGCAGCACAGTGCTTGGATCGCCACAACATTGAAGCTCTAGCCATCGTCTCATCGCAACGCCAGCGTCGTCACTTAACGAAAGCCAATGCCTTGTGTTAGGCGATTCGCGCATCACGCAGTCCTCCACCGTCCCCCTATATGCACCCACATGCACGGAACGGGACAAGCAAACTTCCTGCCCACGCGGTGCTTGGATTGCCACAACACTGGACCACATTCGTCACATTACGACTCAGCGAGGACCATGGCATCGTGTGCTAGGCAATTCGCGCATCGCGCAAGCCCATAGGAACACACCGGGGGAAGGCTTCGATGCAGCACGGTGCTTGGATCACCACGACATTGAAGCATCAACAATCGTCTCATTGCAATGCTCGCGTCGTTGCTTAACGAAAGTCAATGCCACATGTGTTAGGCGATTTGCGCATCATGCATGCCCCCCACCGTCCCCTTGTATGCACCCGTATGCACGGAACGGGACAAGCAAACTACCTTCCTGCCCACGCGGTGCTTGGATCGCCACAAAACTAGACCACGTCCATCGCATTATGACTTAGCGAGGACCATTGCATCGTGTGCTAGGCAATTCGCACATCGCACAGGCCCATCGGAACCAACCAGGGGACGGCTTCAAGGTCGCATGGTGCATGGATCGCCATGACATTGAAGCTTCAGCAATCGTCTCATCACAACGCTCGCGTCGTTACTTAACGAAAGCCAATGTCACATGTGCTAGGCAATTCGTGTATCACGCATGCCCCCTACCGTCCCCCTATATGCACCCATATGCACAGAACGGGACAAGCAAACTACCTTCCTGCCTATGTGGTGCTTGGATTGCCACGACACTAGACCACGTCCGTCGCATTACGACTCAACGAGGACCATGGCGTCGTGTGGTAGGCAATTCGTACATCACACAGGCCTGTCAGAACCAACTGAGGGACAGCTTCAAGGCCGCATGGTGCTTGGATCGCCACGACATTGAGGCATTAACAATCAACTCATCACAACGCTCGTGTCGTTGCTTAACGAAAACCGATGCCACATGTGCTAGGTGATTCGCAAGTCACGTATGCCCCCTACCGTCCCCATGTATGCACATGTATGCACGGAACGAGACAAGCAAACAACCTTCCTGCCCACGCGATGCTTGGATCGCCCAGACACTAGACCACGTCCATCGCATTATGACTCAGCGAGGACCATTGCGTTGTGTGCTAGGCAATTCGCACATCGCACAAGCACGTCAAAACCCACCGGGGGACGACTTCAAGGCCGCATGGTGCTTGGATCGCCACGACATTGAAGCATTAGCAATCATCTCATTGCAATGGTCACGTCGTTGCTTAAGCCAATGGCACGTGTGCTAGGCGATTCACGCATCACGCTTGCCCCCACCGTCGCCCAAGAGCCACCCAAGCCCATGCGGTGCTTGGATCGCCACGACACTAGACCATGGTAGTGCGCATCTACTCGGCAATAGCCATGGCTTCATGTGCTAGGCGATTCGCGCATCGTGCAGGCCCAAAGACACTTCAGGGGACAGGAATGTCCCCCAACGTGTAACTAACAGGCGGCACGGGGATGGCTAGTGTTGTGCTTGGGCAACCACTCGCCCCCTCATTAGCCATCCCAATGATGTCGACAGTGTTGCGGCACCAAGATGGATAATGAGGGGCTAGGGAAGCCACCACGTTCCTCATTAGCCATCCCGGTGCCACATCGAGGGACATGTCGGGGGACGCGGGGCGGGGATGGCATGGCCCCAATGCATGGGTATGCAATGCAATACCTCAGCGTGATTCACTCGGTAGGCATTCCCGCCCACAATATAGCCCACGATATATCCCACAATGTGCCACGAAGTGCCCACAACGTCCTCCCGCGTAGACCTTGACCAGGGGGTTTGATACCACTTACCACCCTATAGCACATTTAGATGCAAAAACCCAAGTGACAGCAGTAGCGTACATTTTGTGAGAGATTCATAATATGTGTTTTATATTATAAAAGGCCCCATATGGCATGATCTTCGTACCCAACTTTGTCTTTATTGATAGCATATGATATCCAAATGCTACAAAAATATGTTTTTCGAAAAAATATTTTTTAATATTTAATAATTAGAAAAATAGGGAAAAAATCAGAAAAAATAGTAGAAAATTCAGAAAAAATTATATTAATTCATAAATTAATTTGTTAAATGATATTCAAAAATATTTTTTTCAAAAAATTAATTTTTAATATTTAAAAATTACGAAAAATAGGAAAAAATAAGAAAAAATTCTAGAAAAATTATATTAATTCAAAAATAAATTTGTTTACATGATATTTGGCATTAAAATTTTTGTTGGATGGATTGGGAAACCGATTAATCTATTTCGCCTCACAAATGTTACGAACTGTTTGTCGGACAAGGAAAAGGTTAAGACTAATTCATAGATTCGGAAACCACTTATAAAAGGATATCAATGTCCAAATTCGTGTAATAATACATTCTGCATGCCCAATATCCCCGAATGCTTAACATTGCCCGTCGTGCCCAATGTCCCTTAGTAGTGCCAAAGCCGTCCCCCAACGTCCCCCAAGAGTACCCCCATAGTACCATAGGCGTGCCCCAACAATGCCTCAGCCGTGCCCCAATAATGCCCCAACCGTGCCCCAATAGTGCCCCAATAGCGCCCCTTGAGTGCCCCGCGCGCGCCACTTGCGAGCACCATCGTGTGGCACGGGCACCCCATGCGGGCACCTTCGTGCTGCATGCAGGCCACATACGCGTACCATTGTGCGGAATGTGCGCACGATGCCCACATCATAGTGCGGCATGGGTGCCCTACGCACGCACCTTCATGCGGCATGCGGGCCACATTTGTCCACCATCGTGCGGCATGCGCGCCCCACGCGAGCACCTTCGTACGACATGTGCGCACCACCATGCGGCATGTGCGCATGATGCGAGTACCATCGTGCGGCATGGGTGCCCTACACAAGCACCTTCGTACGTCATACGCGCACCATCGTGAGGCATAGGCGCCCCATGCGCGCATCTTCGTGTGGCAAGCGGGCCACATGCGTGCACAGTCGTGCGGCATGCGCACCAGATCTCTGCTCCATCGTGCGGAAAAGGCGCCCCATGCGCGCACCTTCGTATGGCATGCACGCAACATCGTGCGTCATGGGTGCCCCATGTGCGCAACATCGTGCAATATGCGGGTTATATGCGCGCACCATCGTGCGGCAGGCACACCCGATGTGTGCACCATCTTGCGGCATAGGCGCCCCATGCGCACATCATCGTGCGGCATGGGCGCCCTATGTGCGAACCTTCGTACGGCATGCGGGCCACATGTGCCCAAAATTGTGCGGCATGCGCGCCCCATGCGCACACCATCGTGAGGCATGCGGGCCACATATGCGCACCATCTTAGGGTATGCGCACCCAATGCTCGCACTATCTTGCGGCATAGGTACACCATGCGGGCCACATGTGTGCACCATCGTGCGGCATGCGCACCCCATCCGTTCACTATCTTGAGGCATAGGCGCCCCATGCGAGCACCTTCGTGCGGCTTGCATGCCACATACGCGCGCCATCGTGCGGCATACGTTCACGATACGTACACTATCGAGTAGCATGGGCTCCCAATGTACGCACCTTCGTGCAACATGTGCACAACATCGTGCGGCATCTGCGCCCCATGCCCGCATCTTCGTGTGGCATGGGCGCCCTATGCGCGTACCTTTGTGTGGCATGCGCGCACCATCGGGCGGCATGGGTGCCCCATGATCACACTATCGTGCGGCATGGGCTCCCCATGCGCGCACCTTCATGTGGCATGCGCACACCATCGTGCAGCAAGGGTGCCTCATGCGCACACCTTTATGCGGCATTTGTGCCGCATGCGTGCACCATCGTACCGTATGCGCGTCCCATGCCCACACCTTCGTGAAGCACTGGTGCCCCATGCGCGCACCTTCTTATGGCATGCACGCACCATCGAGCTACATGGACACCCCATGCGCGACCCATTGTGAGGCATAGGTGCCCCATGCGCGCACCTTCGTGCAGCATGCGCAGACCATCGTGCGGCATGGGCGCCTCATGCACGCACCATCGTGCAGCATGCAGGCTACATGCGTGCACCATCGTAGGGTATGTGCGCTCGATGGGGGCACCATCATGCGGCATGGGCGCCCCATGCGCGTACCTTCGTCCGGCATGCGGGCTACATGCGCACCCAATTTGTGCACCATCTTGAGGCATGGGCGCCCCATGCTTGCACCTTTGTGCGGCATGAGCGCCACATGTGCTAACCATCGTGCAGCATGCGCATACCATCGAAGGACATGGGCGCCCCATGCGCGTACCTTCGTGTAGTATGCGGGCAACATCGTGCAGCATTTAGGCCGCATGCCCGCATCTTCGTGCGGTATAGGCGCCCTATGTGTGTACTTTCGTGCAGCATGCGCGCACCATCGGGCGGCATGGGTGTCCCATGAGCACACCATCGTGCGGCTTGGGCACCCTATGTGCATACCTTCGTGCGATATAAGCACACCATCGTGCAGCATGGGCGCCCCATGCGCGCACCATCGTGTACCATTTGGGCCGTATGCATGCACCATCATGCCGTATGCGCTTCCCATGCGCGCACC
>CM075764.1:121347824-121365324 GCA_037974665.1 Ehretia macrophylla | reverse complement strand
TCCGTGTTGGGGTTCGTTGTTTGTTGGGCGTTCGCCCCGACTTAGGACCGACGCATGGGCTGGGGACGAGCCACCTCCCCCGTGTCAGCCCGTATTGTTTAAACGGGTTCGCAGGTCGTTCTACCTTCGCAGGGTTTGACAATGATCCTTCCACAGGTTCACCTACAGAAACCTTGTTACGACTTCTCCTTTTTCTAAATGATAAGGTTCAGTGGACTTCTCGCGACGTCGCAGGCAGCGAACCGCCCACGTCGTCGCGATCCCAACACTTCACCAGATCATTCAATCGGTAGGAGCGACGGGCAATGTGTACAAAGGGCAGGGATGTAGTCAATGCAAGCTAATGACTCGCGCTTACTAAAAATTCCTCGTTCAAGGCCAACAATTGCAATGATCTATCCCCATCACGATGAAATTTCAAAGATTACCCAGGCCTGTCGGCCAAGGCTATAGACTCGTTGAATACGTCGTCTTTCATAAATCCATGAATTTTACCTCTGACTATGAAATACGAATGCCCCCGACTATCCTTGTTAATCATTACTCTGATCTCGAAGGCCAACTCAATAGGATCGAAATCCTATAATGTTATCTCATGCTAATGTATACAGAGCGTAGGCTTGCTTTGAGCACTCTAATTTCTTCAAAGTAACATCGCTGGAGGCATGACCCAGCCAGTTAAGGCCAAGAGCGCATCGCCGGTAAAAGGGACGAGACGACCGGTGCACACCTGAGGCCGACCAGCCGACCCATCCCAAAGTCCAACTACGAGCTTTTTAACTGCAACAACTTAAATATACGCTATTGGAGCTAGAATTACCGTGGCTGCTGGCACCAAACTTTCTCTCCAATGGATCCTCGTTAAGGGATTTAGATTGTACTCATTCCAATTACCAGACTCTTTGAGCCCAGTATTGTTATTTATTGTCACTACCTCCCCGTGTCAGGATTGGGTAATTTACGCGCCTACTGCCTTCCTTGGATGTATTAGCCGTTTCTCAAACTCCCTCTCCAGAATCGAAGCCTAATTCTCCGTCACCCGTCACCACCATGGCAGGCCACTATCCTACCATCGAAAGTTGATAGGGCAAAAATTTGAATGATGCGTCGCCGGCACGAGGGCCGTACGATCCGTCGAGTTATCATGAATTATTGCAGCAGCGGGTAGAGCCCGCGTCAACCTTTTATCTAATAAATGCATCCCTTCCAAAAGTTGAGGTTTGTTGCACGTATTAGCTCTAGAATTACTACGGTTATCCGAGTAGTAGATACCATCAAATAAACTATAACTGATTTAATGAGCCATTCGCAGTTTCACAGTCTGAATTAGTTCATACTTACACATGCATGGCTTAATCTTTGAGACAAGCATATGACTACTAGTAGGATCAAGCAAGTAGCATTCCTCACTGACGCCGGCGTCGCACGAGGCACATCGTCCCCTAAGGGTCGATGGCTCGAGATGAGCGCACGACTGTCGTACGCGATTAGCGATGAACGCTGATTTCAGGCAAAGAGAGGCCAAAGACTGCATACCGTCATGGTGTACCGCATCTGAGAGATCGAGCGACGCCCCACGGGCAACGTGTGCCGTACTTGTTGGAGTGAGCAGCGTGGAACACAGGACGTGCTTAAGGGTTTGCCCTACGTCGTCCACGGAGGCAGACGCAAGGCAAAAGATGGACGATGTGACTTTAGACTGCCTTCTTTGTAGGTACGCAACACAAGAAACTGACCTACCGATCGAGGCAACATAAGCACTTAGCCCGCGAATGAAGAGGCAAGCAGGGGTGAACGTCGCTACTCAAGCAGGGATCCAACTAACCCATACAACCTGACTACCACTCACGCGCTATCACGTTCGCTATGCCCAGACCACCAAGCCAGTAACCGCCCCACTGTTTAGGCAAACAAAGCCCTTTAGGTGAATGGAACTGGCAAGATGGCCCGAGCACGCACCGCTAAGCCCGAAGAATTTCTGAGGGACACGGGACGGGAACGGCAGGAGGTGCATGACCAGGCGTCATGTCGCAAGCTTAAGGGCCTACTTCGTGGTGCCTGACCATGCACCGATTGCATGCAACTGAGGTAGTAACCAAAAGTGGATTTCCTGCCCATGCGGTGCTTGGATCGCCACGACACTAGATCATGTCCGTCGTATTACGACTCAGCGAGGACCATGGCGTCGTGTGCTAGGCGATTCGTGCATCGCGCAGGCCAATGGGAATACACCGTGGTATGACTTCGAGGCAGCACAGTGCTTGGATAGCCATAACATTGAAGCTCTAGCCATCGTCTCATCGCAACGCTCGCGTTGTCACTTAAAGAAAGCCAAGGCCGTGTGCTAGGCGATTCGCGCATCGTGCAGTTCCCCACTGCCCCCCTATATGCACCCACATACACAGAATGGGACAAGCAAACTTGTTGCCCACGCGGTGCTTGGATCGCCACGACACTAGACCACGTCCGTTGTATTACGACTCAGCGAGGACCATGGCATCGTGTGCTAGACTATTCCCACATTGCGCAAGCCCATAGGAACACACCGGGGGATGGCTTCAAGGCAGCACGGTGCTTGGATCACCACGACATTGAAGCATCAACAATCGTCACATCGCAACGCTCGTGTCGTTGGTTAACGAAAGCCAATGCCACATGTGCTAGGCAATTCACGCATCACGCATACCCCCCACCGTCCCCCTGTATGCACCCGTATGCAAGGAATGGGACAAGCAAACTACCTTCCTGCCCACGTGGTGCTTGGATCGCCATGACACTAGACCACGTCTGTTGCATTACGACTCAGCGAAGACCATGGCGTTGTGTGCTAGGCGATTCGCGCATCGCATAGGCCCATCAGAACCAACCGGGGGATGGCTTCAAGGCCGCATGGTGCATGGATCGCCACGACACTGAAGAATCAGTAATCGTCTCATCGCAACGCTCGCGTCGTTGCTTAACGAAAGCCAATACCACATGTGCTAGACGATTCACGCATCACGCATGCCCCCCACCGTCCCCCTGTATACACCCATATGCACGGAACAGGAAAAGCAAACTACCTTCCTACCCACGTAGTGCTTGGATCGCCACGATACTAGACCACGTCCGTCGCAATATGACTCAGCGAGGACCATGGTGTCGTGTGCTAGGCGATTCGCGTATCGCACAGGCCTGTCGGAACCAACCGAGGGACGGCTTCAAGGCCGCATGGTGCTTGGATTGCCACGACATTGAGGCATTAGCAATCGTCTCATCGCAACGCTCGCGTCGTTGCTTAACCAAAGCCAAAGCTACATGTGCTTGGCGATTCGCGCATCATGCATGCCCCCCACTGTCCCCCTGTATGTACTCGTATGCACCGAACGGGATAAGCAAACTACCTTCCTGCCCACTCGGTACTTGGATCGCCACGACACTAGACCACGTTCGTCACATTACGACTCAGCGAGGACCATGGCGTCGTGTGCTAGGCAATTCGCACATCGCAAAGGCACGTCAGAACCCACCGGGGGACGGCTTCAAGGCCGCATGGTGCTTGGATCGCCACAACATTGAAGCATCAGCAATCATCTCATCGCAACGCTCATGTCGTTGCTTAACGAAAGCCAATGCCACCTGTGCTAGGCGATTCACGCATCACGCTTGCCCCCACAATCCCCCAAGAGCCACCCAAGCACACGCGGTGCTTGGATCGCCACGACACTAGACCATGGTCGCGCACATCCACTCTGCAACGGCCATGGCTTCGTGTGCTAGGCGATTCGTACATCGTGCAGGCCCAACAACACGTCACGGGATGGGAATATCCCCCAATGTGTACCTAGCTGACGACACGGGGATGGCTAGTTTTGTACTTGGGCAGCAACTCGTCCCCTCATTAGCCATCCCACTGACGTTGACGGTGTTGCAGTACCAAGATGGATAATGAGGGGCTAGGGAAGCCACCACGTTCCTCATTAGCCATCCTGGTGCCGCGCCGAGGGACATTCTGGGGGACGCGGGACGGGGGTGGCACGGCCCCAACGCACGGGTATGCAATGCAATACCTCGGTGTGATTCACTCGGTAGGCATTCCCGCCTACAATATAGCCCAAGATATAGCCCACAATGTGCCACGAAGTGCCCACAACGTCCCCCCGCATGGACCTCGACCTGGGGGTTTGACACCACATACCCCCCTATAATACATTTAGATGCAAAAACCCAACTGACAGCAATAGCGTACATTTTGCTAGAGATTCATAATGGGTGTTTTACACTATAAAACGCCCCATATGGCATGATCTTCGTACCCAACTTGCTCCTCGTTTCTAGCATATGATATCCAAATGCCTCAAAAATATTTTTTTCGAAAAAAATATTTTTTAATATTTAATAATTGCAAAAAAATAGAGAAAAATCAGAAAAAATGGTAAAAAAATTCAGAAAAGTTTATATTAATTCATACATTAATTTGTTAAATGATATTCAAAAATATTTTTTTTGAAAAATTAATTTTTAATATTTAAAAATTACGAAAAATGGAAAAAAAATAAGAATAAATATTAGAAACTTCAGGAAAATTTATATTAATTCATAAATTAATTTGTTTACATGATATTTGGCATTAAAATTTTTTTTTGATGGATTGGGAAACCGATTAATCTATTTCGCCTCACAAATGTGATGAACTGTTTGTCGGACAAGGCAAAGGTTAAGACTAATTCATAGATTCAGAAACCACTTGTCAAAATGATATCAATGTCTACATTAGCATCATAATACATTCCGCATGCCCAATACCCCTGAATTCTTAACATTGCTCGTCATGCCCAATGTCCCATAGTAGTGCCAAAGTTGTCCCCCAACATCCCCCAACGTCCTCCAAGCGTACCACCATAGTGCCCCAACAGTGCCCCAATATCGCCCCTTGCACACACCATCGTGGGGTATGGGTACCCCATGTGCACACCTTCGCGCTGTATGCGGGCTACATACGCGCACCATTGTACGGCATGCGAGCACGATGCGTACACCATCGTGCAGCATGGGCGCCCCAAGCGCACACCTTTGTGTGGCATATGGGCCACATGCTCCTACCATCGTGTGGCATGCGCGCCCGATGTGCACACCATCGTGTGGCATGGGCGCCCCACGCGCGCACTATCGTGCGGCATGCGGGCCACATGCAGGCACCTTCATGCGGCATGCGCACCCCATGTGCGTACCATTGTGCGGCATACACGCCCCATGCGCGTACCATCGTGCGGCATGGGCACCCCATGCACATAACTTCGTGCAGCATGCTCGCCCCATGCGCGGACCATCTTGCGGCATGGGTGACCCATGCGCGCACCTTCGTGCGGCATGCGGGCCACATGCACGAACCATCGTGTGGCATGCGCGCCCAATGTCCAGACAATCGTGCGAGCACCTTCGTGCGGTATGAGGGCCAAATATGCGCACCATCATGCGATATGCGCTCCCCATGTGCGCACCATCGTGCTGCATGGGCGCATCATCGTGTGGCATACTGGCCACATGCACGTACCATCGTGCGGCATGGGCTTCCTATGCGTACACTTTGGTGCGGCATGCGGGCCACATTTGCACACCATCATGAGGCATGCGCATCCCATATGCGCACTATCGTACGGTATGGGCGCCCCATGCGCGTACCTTCGTGCGGCATGTGCGTACCATTATGCTGCATGGGTGCCCCATATGCGTACCTTCGTGCGGCATGCACGCCCTATGCACGCACCATCGTGAGGCATGGGATCCCTATGTGCCTACCTTCGTGCGGCATGCGCGCCCGATGTCCGCACCATCGTGCGGCAAGGGCACCCCATGTGCGCACCTTCGTGCGGCATGGGCGCCTCATGCGCACACCTTCTTGCGACATGCGGGCCACATACGTTCACCATCGTGCGGCATGCGTGCCCCATATGCTTACCATGGTACGGCATGGATGCCTTATACGTGCACCATTGTGCGGCATGCGGGCCACATGAGCGCACCATCGTGCGGCATGCGCGCCAGATGAGCGCACCATCGTGCGACATGGGCGCCCCATGCACTTACCTTCGTGAGGCATGCGCTCACCAACGTGCGGCATGGGCGCCCTATGCACACACTTTCATGCGGCATGCAGGCCACATGCGTGCACCATCTGCAGTATACGTGCCCCATTCGCACACCATCATGCGGCATGGTAGTCCCATGCGCGCACCTTCGTACGACATATGCGCCACATGCGCGCACCATCGTGAGGCATGGGCGCCCCATGCGCGCTCCTTCATGCGGTATGCGCGCACCATCGTGCGCCATGGGCGGCCCATGAGCACATCTTCATGCAGAATGGGCACCCTATCTATACGCGCCCCTTCGTACAGCATGCACGCACTATGAGACCCCATATTTTGCCTAACCTCGATTTGTGTATTTTGTCTCGTTTTGTGTGCTTTGACCTGTTTATGTGTTATATGAGTCAGAATGTGATAGAAGTGTGATTTATATTCCTAATACATGCTATATGTGCATTCATGAAATTTTTATAAAAAAACGGAATCAGAAATTTTATCGCCGGTTTTAGTGAATAGTATTTTGAGCACCTGTCTGCTAAAATTTTTACGGGGGTATTTTAAACGTTTTAAAACCTAGTCCTTGGGTATTAATAGACCCGTGTTTGATTAAAATGGATTTGGAATCAGTTTTGGAATTTTAAATATTTTTACACTTTCTTTTGCAAGAAATCGAGTTTTAAGCCGACTCGGGTGAAAATATTTTGATGTAAAACTCTTTGTCACCTAAAATATAATGTCTAGAATTAATTTAGGTGTCAATTAATAGTTGAGCAAGAAATAGTCAATAAATGAATTAAAAGACTAAATAAAACTACTTTGACCTTCTTTTAATTTGTTTGACCTTTACTTAATATGAATCAACACACTCTTGCAAAGCACAAAAACTCTATCACACACACACACATGGCCGAGAGCCATTAGAGAGAAAAAGAGAGAGAATTCCAAGGTTTTCAAAGGCCATTTTTCATTAGAACATGCAATCCAAGGCCAATTTCCATCAGCCAAAGCTTGATTCCACCTCTTGAGCATCCATTGAGCATCTTTGTAGCTTCAAAACACATCAAAGGTGAGAGAAAAATGCTAGATCTCAAATGTCATCTTTTATGTTTTTGCGTATAATTGCATTTTGAACTGTTATAAAGTTGAATTGATGTTATATTATTGCTCAGTGCATGCTAAGGATTGTTTATATGTGTTTATATAAGATTTGAACCGTTGTAGCAAGATTTTTATTTTCGGGTATTAAAAGTTGAGTTATTAGCTATTTGGTGATTATTTTGAGTTGTAGTGGCTAGAATCGATTGCCATCGATATGTAAAATTTTGTAAAATACTGGATAGTGCCGTTGTAATGCTGAAATTTTGATTGAGATGTTGGTGCGAAAATCCAGAAATTTCATCCTAGGTGCATTGAGGTTTTAGGGCTGTTGGACTTGATTTGGATATATTTTGGTTGGTTTCTGAGGGGGCTATTGTAGATGATTGAGTGGGTGAATGATAGGAACTGGTTTGGAGTTGTTTGGATTAGTAGAATGTAAGTTATGATTATTAGAAGTTTAGGTTGTCTTTCTTTAAAATGTTGTTATATGCCTTTAGATGATCGGGTGGTGTTTGAGTGATTGAATTGTGAATTGTTGATGGTTAGATTAGGGTTAGGTTGTGTGTCTAATGCTTGTTAAGTTGGGTGGCCTACTTTGTCATCTAACTTTGTTGTTTAGTTGTTAATTGATTAATTGATGTCGTGTTGTTTTAATGCTATTAATTGATTGATGCATTATTGATTATTGATTATTGATGAACCGGGAGATAGTCAACGGAAAAAGTTGTCCTCCTATGATTGAATGTTTATTATTATTGTTGAGTCTTGATATGCGTGTGCTACCTCTCGGGCGGTATCGGGCCGTCGGGTTGAAAATGACATGGCTATCAGAGGCTACCCTCATCTTGCATGGGCGGAGATGCCATGGAGGGCAGGGCTAGTGAGGTACCTCAGGTGTGTGTGTCATGGGGGTGATAAGAAGTTGGTTGAGATCGTGATGGCATTTGGAGCTACACCAACTAGAGTATCCTTTATTGATTGGTCATTATAGTTATGTGTTTATATTGTTATTGATATTTATTATGTGTTTACTACTCAAATGATCATTTCCAAGGAGTATAGTAGATACTGTTAGAGATCTATCGGATCCTCACTTGGCTTGTTTTATATAAGCTCACTCTCAATTATTACATACATGCAGGTGTTACTGATTCTAACTATGGGTACGTACCTCTTGAAGAGGAAAATGTGCCATATGTAGATGAGTCTTATGTGCAGGAGTATTTGCCATGAGATTATCTTAGTTGTTGTAAAACAATGTATTGTATAACCTATTTTGAATTGCACGTATAGCCTATGTACTAAGTTGGAACAGAGGCGTATAACTATGAATGGGTTGTTGAAGGAATGATTATTGTATAATATGGTTATGTTGTATGTTGTTAATTTAATTGAGGAGTTGATTGTTGAATGGTTGGTGGAGTTAGTTGTATGATATTGATAAAAGGTTGGTTTAGAGCCTCGGTGTCTTAATTACTGTCATTATACTGTCGAAATTCTATTGCGTCCTGACTGATTGTAGGTGGGGTTGAGTTGGGGCGTGACATTAAGTGGTATCAGAGCACATGTTAGCTGTCAGCTGGGGTATTCTCGGAATGTGGGTAATGGTCTTAGCATGAAAGTATGTATGAAATGAAAGAAAAGTGAACTGTGTGTTAATATGATTAAATGATTAAGTGATTATGTGATTTAGTGCTTATGTGATTATGTGATCAATTTGTTTATGTGATTGATACTTAAGTGATTTATGTGTTAATGTGAATTGTTGTTTATTTGTTAATAATTGTCTATAACCTATCTATGTGCTATAACCTATGCTAACTCTTTGATTAGTAGAATGACTGGTAGACCGAGAACGAGAGGTAGGCCTGAAGCAGTTGACGAGGGTCCGGGCAATGTGGCACCGGGCCGAGTAAGGGGTGATGATCGTTTTGAATCAGCCATAGATAAGATCGCAGAGGTTATGGCTAGTCAGGCCCAGTTGCTAGCAGGGCAGGCTGCCCAATCTCAGACCTTGCAGGCACAGTTACTGAACGTACAAGGTGGATACCACGGGCGTGGTACACTGAAGGAGTTCTTGGGGTACTATCCACCGATGTTTCAGGGGGAACCAGATTATCGGAAAGCCGAGGCATGGATTAGTAAAGTGGAGAAAATATTTGACCCTATGGATTATACTGATGAAAGAAAGGTCACCTTTGTCGTTTATTTTGTTTGATGATGAGGCAGAGGAGTTGTGGCGCACGGTGAAACCTAGTTGGGAGACCTAGGGTATTCCGTATGTCTGGGATACCTTTATGAGAGCTTCGGGTGAAATATGTCCCGAGGATTGCACGGGAGAGGAAAGAGGCTGAGTTTCTGTCTCTAGTTCAGGGGGATGCTTCAGTGGCTCAGTATGAGGCCACATTTACTAGACTATCCCGGTATGCACCGGAGTTTGTGGCTGACGAGGAGCGCAGGACTCGTAGGTTTATGTTGGGTTTGAGGCCCGAGATTCAGGATGCGATGGCCCTGAATTAGTATGATATACTTATTGAGGCCTTTGATGCAGCTTCTAGGTTAGAGAAGAGAAAGAGGGAACAGATCGGACCTAGTCAGCCTAGCAAGGGGCCCTTTCAGCCACAGGGTCAGTAGGGTATGTATAGACCTTCGGTACAGTAGGGTGGTTATAGGCCTGTAGTGCAGCAGGGTTCTTTCAGACCGCGGAGTCAGTAGGGCTACTATTGACCTCAGTTTTAGCAAGTGTCTTATCAGGCTCAGCCGTAGTTTAGGCCGGCCCAGTCTCAAGGTCCATATAGGCCTAGTGTTGTGAGACCTCAGCAGCAGGCTGGTACAACTGCTTTCTCGGGTTTTGGTTCTTCTAGGGGCAGTGGCAGTGTTTCTTAACCACAGTGTACTTACTGCAAGTGTCAGGGCCATGTGGAGGCCGACTGCAAGGCGAAGGCAAAAATGTGTTTGGGTTGTGGTAGCAATCAGCATAGGGTGAACGATTGCTATAGATATCAAGGAACTGAGGGTCGGGTAGTGACCCAGGGTTATCAGGGTCGACCTACTAGTGGTGTACCTCAGCAGCAGTGGGTTCAGGCTCAGGCCTACGCAGTTGATTTGGAGGAGATTCCTGAGGAGACTGCAGTTGTGGAAGGAAACTTCCTTATACTTCATCAACTTGTTAAAGTGTTGATTGATTCTGGTGCTACACATTATTTCATTACTCCTGCTTGTATGCAACGTGTTAATATGCAACCTGCAAGACTGCCTTATGTGGTTGAGATTAGTACCTCTTTGACCGATAAGTATGTGACTGGCTCAGTATGTAAGGATTGGAAAATACATGTTAAGGGGTATAATTTTCCTTCAGAACTTATCTTATTTCCTATCCGTGGATATGATGTTATCTTGGGTATGGATTGGCTTTCTAAGTATCAAGCCCAGTTAAACTGTAGAATGAAGGTAGTACGGTTTCGGTTGTGAGATCAGCCAGTGGTAGAGGTAGCAGGGAACCGGGGTGCTAAGATGAGTTTTGTTATCTCAGCAACTAAAGCCGTTAAGTTGGTGAGTAAAGGGTGTTCGAGTTATCTAGCTTATTTGATCAACAAACCATTTGATAAGCTACAGTTGGAGGAAGCACCAATTATTCGGGAATATCCCAATGTATTTCCCGAGGAGTTGCCAGGGTTGCTGCCAGAGAGAGATGTGGAGTTTGTGATCAATCTTATTCCTAGTACTCAACCTATTTCTAAATCAGCATACCGGATGGCACCAGCTGAGTTTTAATCCAATGCACGGTAGCTTCCTGCCACTAGCTTTTCAACCAAGCGCGATGACCAATTGTGCGAATCAACGGTTCCTCTCGTACTAGGTTGAATTACTATTGTGACACTACCATCAGTAGGGTAAAACTAACCTATCTCACGACGGTCTAAACCCAGCTCACGTTCCCTATTGATGGGTGAACAATCCAACACTTGGTGAATTCTGCTTCACAATGACAGGAAGAGCTGATATCGAAGGATCAAAAAGCAACGTCGCTATGAACGCTTGGCTGCCACAAGCCAGTTATCCTTGTGGTAACTTTTCTGACACCTCTAGCTTCAAATTCCAAAGGTCTAAAGGATCGTTAGGCCATGCTCTCATGGTTCGTATTCGTACTGGAAATCAGAATCAAACGAGCTTTTACCCTTCTGTTCCACACGAGATTTATATTCATGTTGATCTCATCTTAGGACACCTGCGTTATCTTTTAACAGATGTGCCGCCCCAGCCAAACTCCCCACCTGACAATGTCTTTCGCCTGGATTGGCCCGCGGAGCAAGCCTTGGGTCCAAAAAGAAAGGCAGTGCCCCGCCTCCGATTCACGGAATAAGTAAAATAACGTTAAAAGTAGTGGTATTTCACTTTCGCCTTTTGGCTCCCACTTATCCTATACCTCTCAAGTCATTTCACAAAGTCGGACTAGAGTCAAGCTCAACAGGATCTTCTTTCCCCGCTGATTCTGCCAAGCCCGTTCCCTTGGATGTGGTTTCGCTAGATAGTAGACAGGGACAGTGGGAATCTCGTTAATACATTCATGCGTGTCACTAATTAAATGACAAGGCATTTGGCTACCTTAAGAGAGTCATAGTTACTCCCACCGTTTACCCGCGCTTGGTTGAATTTCTTCACTTTGACATTCAGTGCACCGGGCAGAAATCACATTGCGTGAGCATCCGCAGGGACAATCGCAATGTTTTGTTTTAATTAAATAGTCAGATTCCCCTTGTCCATACCAGTTCTGAGCTGGCTGTTCGACGCCCGGGGAAGGCCCCCAAGGGAGTCGTTCCTTGTCCTTTCCCCGGCCGGCACGCGGTGACCCGCTCTCATCGCGGGAGCAGCTCGAGCAGTCCGTCAATAGCCGACGGGTTTGGGACTAGGACCCCCGTGCCCAGCCCTTAGAGCCAATCCTTTTTCCCGAAGTTACAGATCTATTTTGCCGACTTCCCTTGCCTACATTGTTCCATCGACTAGAGGTTGTTCACCTTGGAGACCTGATGCGGTTATGAGTAAGACCGGCGTGGACAACACTCAGCCCTTCAGATTTTCAAGGGCTGTCGGGGGCACACTGGACACCGCGCGACGTGCGGTGCTCCTCCAGCCACTGGACCCTACCTCCGGCTGAGCCGTTTGCATGGTGGGCAGGCTATTAAACAGAAAAGATAACTCTTCCTGAGGCCCCCGCCCATGTCTCTGGACTCCCTAAAGTTGTTGTCAACCGCCACGTCCTGGTTTAGGAATTTTATCATGATTCCCTTTCAGTGCATGCGCGAAACGCGCTATCTGTCGGGCTTCGCCCGACCCTTAGGATTGACTAACCCATGTGCAAGTACCGTTCACATGGAACATTTCCCGTCTTCGGCCTTCAAAGTTCTCATTTGAATATTTGCTACTACCACCAAGATCTGCATCGACGGCCACTCCGCCCGGGCTTTCGCCATGGATTTTTGGGCGACCGCCACGCCCTCCTACACATTGGGGCCTGGCACTTGCCCTGACGGCCGGGGATAGATCGTGCGCTTAAGCGCCATCCATTTTTGGGCTAGTTGATTCAGCAGGTGAGTTGTTACACATTCCTTAACGGATTTCGACTTCTATGACCACCGTCTTGCTATCTAAATTGACAACACCCTTTGTGGGATCTAGGTTAGCGTGCAGTTGGGCACCGTAACCCGACTTCCGGTTCATCCCGTATTGCCAGTTCTACTTATCAAAAATGGCCCACTTGGAGCTCCTGATTCTGTGGCGCGGCTCAACGAAGCAGCCGCGCCGTCTTACCTATTTAAAATTTGAGAATAGGTCGAGGGCGTTGTGCCCCCGATGCCTCTAATCATTGGCTTTACCCGATAGAACTCACACGCGAGCTCCAGCTATCCTGAGGGAAACTTGGGAGAGAACCTGCTACTAGATGGTTCGATTAGTCTTTCGCCCCTATACCCATGTCAGACGAATGATTTGCACGCCAGTGCTTGGATCGCCATGACACTAGACCATGTCTGTCGTATTACGACTCAGCGAGGTCCATGGCATCGTGTGCTAGGCGATTGCGCAAGCCCATAGGAACACACCGGGGAACGGTTTCGAGGCAGTATGGTGCTTGGATCACCAGGACATTGAAGCATTAACAATCATCTCATCGCAACGCTCGTTTCATTGCTTAACGAAAGCCAATGCCACATGTGCAATGCAATTCGCGCATCATACATGCCCCCTATTGTCCCCCTGTATGCACCCATATGCACTGAATGGGACAAGCAAACTACCTTCCTTCCTACGCTGTACTTGGATCGCCACGACACTAGACCACGTCCGTAGCATTACGACTTAGCGAGGACCATGGCATCGTGTGCTAGGCGATTCACGGATTGCACAGGCCCGTCGAAACCAACTGGGGGACGGTTTCAAGGACGCTTGGTGCTTGGATCGCAATGACATTGAAGCATTAGCAATTGTCTCATCACAACGCTCACGTCGTTGCTTGGCGAAAGCCAATGCCACACGTGCTAGGTGATTCGCGCATAATGCATGCCCTCCACCGTCCCCTTTTATGCACCCATATGCATTGAACAGAACAAGCAAACTACCTTCCTGCCCACGCGGTGTTTGGATCGCCACGACACTAGACCACGTCCATCGCATTATGACTCAGCGAGGACCATGGCTTCGTGTGCTAGGCGATTCGTGCATTGCACAGGCCCTTCGGAACCAACTGAGGGATGGCTTCAAGGCTGCATGGTGCTTGGATCGCCACGACATTGAGGCATCAGCAATCGTCTCATCGCAACACTCGTGTCATTGCTTAACGAAAGCCTTTGCCACGTGTGCTAGGCGATTCGCGCATCACGTTTGCCCCTACCGTCCCCTTGTATGCACAGAACGGGACAAGCAAACTACCTTCCTGCCTACACGGTGCTTGGATCACCACGACACTAGACCACATCTGTCGCATTACGACTCAATGAGGACTATGGCATCGTGTGCCAGGTGATTTGCGCATCGCATAGGCACATCGGAACCCACCAGGGGACGGCTTCAAGGACGCATAGTGCTTGGATCGCCACGACATTGAAGCATCAGCAATCGTCTCATCGTAACGCTCGCGTAGTTGATTAACTAAAGCCTATGCCACGTGTGCTAGACGATTCGCGCATCACGCTTGCCACCACCGTCCCCCAAGAGCCACCCAAGCCCATGCAGTACTTGGATCACCACGACACTTGACCATGGCCGTGCGCATCTACTCGGCAACGGCCATGGCTTCGTGTGCTAGGTGATTCGCACAGGCCCAATGATACAACGGGGGACGGGAATGTCCCTCAACGTGTACCTAGTCGGCGGCACAGGGATGGCTAGTTTTGTGCTTGGGCAACCACTCGCCCCCTCATTAGCCATCCCAAAGATGTCGACGGTGTTGCGGCAACAAGATGGATAATAAGGGACTAGGGAAGCCACCACGTTCCTCATTAACCATCCTGGTACAGTGTCGAGGGACATGCCGGGGGACGCGGGGCGGGGGTAGCATGACCCCAACGCACGGGTATGCAATGCAATACCTCGGTGTGATTCACTCGGTAGGCATTCCCGCCCACAATATAGCCCACGATATAACCCACAATGTGCCATGAAGTGCCCACAACGTCCCCCCGCATGGACCTCGACCAGACAGTTTGACACCACAACCCCCCTATAGTACATTTAGATGCAAAAACCCAAGTGATAGCAGTAGCGTACATTTTGCCAAAGATTCATAATGGGTGTTTTAGACTATAAAAGGCCCCATATGGTATGATCTTCGTACCCAACTTGTTCCTTATTAATAGCATAGGATATCCAAATGTTTCAAAAATATTTTTTTCAAACAAATATTTTTTAATATTTAATAATTGCGAAAAATATGGAAAAATTAGAAAAAAAAAGTAGAAAATTCAGAAAAAAATATATTAATTCATACATTAATTTGTTAAATGATATTCAAAAATATTTTTTTTTGAAAATTAATTTTTAATATTTAAAAATTATGAACAATAGGGAAAAATCAGAAAAAATACTAAAAAATTTAGGAAAATTTATATTAATTCATAAATTAATTTGTTTACATGATATTTGGCATTAAAATTTTTTTTGGATGGATTGGGAAACCGATTAATCTATTTCGCCTCAAAAATGTGACGAACTGTTTGTCGGACAAGGCAAAGGTTAAGACTACTTCATAGATTCAGAAACCACTTGTAAAAGGATATCAATGTCCACATTCGTGTCATAATACATTCTGCATGCCCAATACCCCCGAATGCTTAACATTGCCCGTCGTGCCCAACGTCCCTTAGTAGTGCCAAAGCCATCCCCGAACATCCCCCAACGTCCCCCAAGTGTACCCCCATAGTGCCCCAGCCGTGCCCCAGCTATGCCCTAACAACGCCACTTGAGTGCCCTGCGCGCGCCACTTGCGAGCACTATCATGCGGCATGGGCACCCCATGCGCGCACCTTTGTGCCGTATGCGGGCCACATGCGTGCACCATTGTGCGGCATGGGCGCATGATACGCACACTATCGTGGGGCATTGGCGCCTATGCCAGCACCTTCATGCGGCATGTGGGCCACATACGCGCACCATCGTGCGGCATGTGCGCCGGATGCGCGTACTCTCGTGTGCCATGGGCGCCCAACGCAGGCACCTTCGTGCGGTATGGGCGCCCTATGCGCGTATTTTTGTGCGCCATGCAGGCCACATATGCGTACCATCGTGTGCCATGCACGTCTGATGTGCGCACCATCGTGTGCTATACACGTCTGATGTGGGAACCATCGTGCGGCAAGGGCGCCCCAAGCGCTCACCTTTGTGCAGCATGCGAGCACCATCGTGAAACATAGGCTTCCCATGCTTGCACCATCGTGTGGTATGCAGGCCACATACGCGCACCATCGTGTGGCATGGATGCCCAATGCACGGACCATCGAGCTTCATGGGTACCCCATGCGCGCACCTTTGTGCGACATGCACGCATTATAGTATGGCATGGACGCCCCATGCACGCACCTTTGTGCGGTATGCGTGCCACATGCGCGCATCATCGTGCCGCTTACGCGTACCAGGCACCAACCATAGTGCGGCACGGGCGCCCCATGCGAGCAACATTGTGCGGCATGTGCGCACCATCATTTGGCATGGGGCGCTTCGTGCGGCATGCGTGTACCATCGTGCGGCATGCGGGCCACATGGATGCACCATCGTGTGGCATGCGCCCCCGATGCGCACACCATCGAGCTTCATGGGTACCCCATGCGCGCAGCTTCTTGCGGCATGAACGCACCATCGTGCGACATGGGCATCCCATGCGCGTATCTTCGTGCGGCATGGGCGCCCTATGCGCGCACCTTCGTACGGCATGCGCGCACCATCGGGCCGCATGAGCGCCCTATGCACACACCATCCTTAGGCATGGGTGCCTCATGCGCGCACCTTCGTGTGGCATGTTGGCAGCATGCGTGCACCATCATGCCGCATGCGCGTCCCATGCGCGCACCTTTGTGTGGAATTGGCGCCCTATACGCATACCTTCGTGCGGTATGCACGCATTATCGTGCGGCATGGGTACCCCATGTGCATACCATCGTGCGGTATGGGGGCCCCATGCGCGCACCATCACGCGGCATAGGCACCCCATACACGCACCTTCGTGCAGCATGCTGGCCATATGCGGTCACCATCGTGCGGCACGGGTACCCCATGCGCGCACCTTCGTGTGCCACGCACGTCTGATGTTAGTACCATATTGCGGCATGCAAGCACCACGTGAGGCATGGATACCCCATGCGCGCACCATCGTGCGGTATGCGGGCCACATACGCGCACCGTCGTGTGGCATGCGTGCCCAATGTGCGGACCATTGTGTGGCATGTACGCCCCATGCGCGCACCTTTGTGCGGCATGTGTGCACCATCGTGTGGCATTAGCGCCCCATGCGTGTACTTTCGTGCGGCATGCACGCACTATCGTGCGGCATAGGCGCCCCATGTGTGTACCATCGTGCGGTATGGGGGCCTCATGCGCATACCATCGTGAGGCATGGGCGCCCTATGCGCGCACCTTCGTGCGGCATGTTGGCCACATGCGCGCACCATCGTGCGGCACGAGTGCCCCATGCACTTACCTTCGTGTGCCACACATGTCCGATGTCAGCACCATCGTGCGGTATACGAGCACCATGTGCGGCATGGACACCCCATGGGCGCACCATCGTGCAGTTTGCAGGCCACATACGCGCACCATTGTGTGGCATGCGTGCCTAATGTACGGACCAT
>CM075764.1:121340324-121342824 GCA_037974665.1 Ehretia macrophylla | reverse complement strand
GTGCGACAAGGTCCGGGCACGACGGGGCTCTCACCCTCTCTAGCGCCCCTTTCCAGGGGACTTGGGCCTAGTACGCCGCTGACGATGCTTCTCCATACTACAATTCGGACGACGGAGCTACCCGATTCTCAAGCTGGGCTGTTCTCAGTTCGCTCGCCATTACTAAGGGAATCCTTGTAAGTTTCTTTTCCTCTGCGTATTGATATGCTTAAACTCAGCAGGTAATCCCGCCTGACTTGGGGTCGCGGTCGTAGCGCATGGCACCGGAGGGTCTTTCTTTAGTCCCGTACGTGCGACGAGATGACGTACGACAACTCGAGAGTTGAATAGACCAACCACCATTTGTCACGCCCCAACTCGACCCCTCTTACAATCAGTCAGGACGCAATGGAATTTTGGCAGTATAACGACAGTAATTTTGACATTGAGGCTCTAAACCAACCTCTTCGAAACTCATACATCCAACTCCACAATAATTCAACAATTAACAACACAACCATAACATACAATAAACATTCTTTACCATTGCATCCATAGGTTATACGCCTCCGTTCCAACATCATACATTTACTATATAACATACATTCCTAAAATAGATTATAACCAATCTAGCAACCTAATCATGTTCCAAAACAAGACTACTAAGCTAGCAACATTTAATTCATTATCTTTACAACATCTTATACATCATAAACTTCTAAGTAAATACAAAACATCTAGTTTTAATGTACAAGATAACAAAAGAGAATTATATCTCAAATATCAATGACAAGACTTTGGCACATAGGACTTGTCCACATAAAGCACATTCTCAGCTTCTTGAGGCACGTATCAGTATTCATGTTCTGTAACACTTGTATGCGTGCAATAATAAAGAGTGAGCTTATATAAAACAAGCTTAGCAAGGACCCTATAGATCTCTAACAGTATTTACTATACTCCTTGGAAATGATCCTTTGAACAGTAAACACGCAATAAAACATCAATAACAATATAAACACATAACTATAATGACCAATCAATAAAGGATACTCTAGTTGGTGTAGCTCCAAACGCCATCACGATCTCAACCATTCTTCTTGTAACTCCCCATTACTCATGCCCCCGAGGTACCTCATTAGCCCCTCCCTCCATGACACCTCCGTCATGTGAGATGGGGGTAGTCTCTGGTAGTCATGCCATTATCAAACCGACAGCCCGATGCTACCCGAGAGGTGACACACACATACCAAGACTTAACAATAATAATAAATATCATTCACAGGAGGACAATCTAGCAGAATTGCCTATCTCCTAGTTCATCAATCATCAATCAATAATCGTCAATTATCATCAATTATCATCAATATAACATCAAGTAATCAATTAAACAACAAACAACTAAGTTAGATGACAAAGTAGGCCATCCAATTTAACATGCATTAAACACGTAATCTAACCCTAGTTTAACCATCAACAACTCACAATTCAATCACTCAAACACCACCCAATCATCTAAAGGCTCAATTCAACAATTTAAAGAAAGACAACCTAAACTTCAAATAATCATATCTTACATTCTACTAATCCAAACAACTCCAAATCAGTTTCCAACACTCACTCATTCAATCATCTACATTATCCATCTTGGAAACCAACCAAGACACATCAAAATCAAGCCCAAAAACTCTAAAACCTCAATGCACCTAGGCTGAAATTTCCAGATTTTCACCCAAACATCGCAATCGAAAATTCGGCATTATAACGTCGTCACCCCGTAATTAACAAACTTTTATAAATCGACGACAATCGATTCCAACCACAACAACTCAAGATATTTATCAAATGGCCAATCTATCAACTTTAAATACCCAAAAATAAATAATTTCGCTACAATGGTTCAAATCTCGTAGTAATACACATAAACGATCCCTAGCATGCATTGAGCAATAATATAACTTCAAATTAACATTCTAACGGTTCAAAATGCAATTATAAGCAAAAACATAAAAGATGACTTTTGAGATCTAGAATTTTTCTCTCACCTTTGATGTGTTTTGATGCAAGAAATGTGTAGAATGGATGCCCAACAAGTGAAATCAAGCTTTGAATGAAGTGATTTGGACTTGAATTGCAAAATCTATGTGAAAAATGCTTTGAAAAACCTTGAAAATGCCTTCTTTTTTGCCTCCCCTTGGAATTTCGGTAATGTGTGTGTAAAATGAATGTGTTATGTGAGATTTTGATGTGTGTTGATGATATATTAAGTAAAGGTCAAACAAATAAAAGAAAGTCAAAGCTGGAAACTAATTATTTTTAGTGTTTTCTTGTCTTTTAATTCATTTTCTTGACTACTCTTGCTCAAATTAATTATGCAACACCTAAAATATCTCAAGTAGTTTATTTTTAGGTGACAAGAAGTTTTACATTCAAACAATTTCATCCGAGTCGGCTTAAAACTCGATTTCTGCAAAAGAAGATGAAAAATCATATTATTTGTTTTCAAATATCTTTTGAATGC
>CM075764.1:121312824-121337824 GCA_037974665.1 Ehretia macrophylla | reverse complement strand
ATGATGCGTCGCCGGCACGAGGGTCGTACGATCCGTTGAGTTATCATGAATTATCGCAGCAACGGGCAGAGCTCGCGTCGACCTTTTATCTAATAAATGCATCCCTTCCAGAAGTCGGGGTTTGTTTCACGTATTAAGTGTAGAATTACTACGGTTATCCGAGTAGTAGATACCATCAAACAAACTATAACTGATTTAATGAGCCATTCGTAGTTTCACAGTTTGAATTAGTTCATACTTACACATGCATGGCTTAATCTTTGAGACAAGTATATGACTACTGGCAGGATCAACCAAGTAGCATTCCTCACTGATGCCAGCGTCGCATGAGGCACATCGTCCCCTAAGGGTCGATGACTCAAGACGAGCGCACAACCATCGTATGCGATTAGCGACGAATGCTGATTTCAGGCAAAGAGAGGCCAAGGACCCCATACCGTCATCGTGTACGGCATCCGAGAGATCGAGCGACGCCTTACGGGCCACTTGTGCCGCACTTCTTGGAGTGAACAGCGTGGAACACGTGTCATGCTTAGGGGTTTGCCCCACGTCGTCCACAGAGGCAGACGCAAGGCAATAGATGGATGATGTGACTTTAGACTGCCTTCTTTATAGGTACGCAACACAGGAAACTGACCTACCAACCGAGGCAACGTAAGCACTTGGCCCGCGAATGAAGAGGCAAGCAGGGGCTGACGTCACTGCTCAAGCAGGGATCCAACCGACCCATACAAGCAGACCACCACGCACGCGCTATCACGTTTGCTATGCCAAGACCACCAAACCGGTAATCGCCCCACCGTCAAGGCAAACGAAACCCTTCAGGCGAACGGAACCGGCGAGATGTCCCGAGCACGCATCGCTAGGCACGAATAATTTCTAAGGGACGTAGGACGGGAATGGCACGATGTGCATGACCAGGCCGCACGTCGCAAGCTTAAGGGCCTACTTCGTGGTGCCCAACCATGCACCGATTGCACGCAACTGAGGTACCAACCAAAAGCGGACTTTCTGCCCATGCGGTGCTTGGATCGCCACGACACAAGACCACGTCCATCGCATTACGACTCAGCGAAGACCATGGCGTCGTGTGCTAGGTGATTCGCGCATCGCGCAGGCCAATGGGAACACACCATGGGACAGCTTCGAGGCAGCACAGTGCTTGGATCGCCATAACATTGAAGTTCTAGCCATCGTCTCATCGAAACGCTCACGTCGTCACTTAACGAAATCCAAGGCCGTGTGCTAGGCGATTCGCGCATCGCGCAATCCCCACCATCCCCGTATATGCACCCACATGCACGAAACGGGACAAGCAAACTTCTTGCCCACGCGGTGCTTGGATCGCCACGACACTAGACCACGTCCGTCGCATTACGACTCAGCGAGGACCATGGCATCGTGTGCTACGCGATTTGCGCATCGCACAAGCCCATTAGAACACACCGGGGGACGGCTTCAAGGCAACACTGTGCTTGGATCACCACGACATTGAAGTATCAACAATCGTCTCATTGCAACGCTCGCGTCGTTCCTTAACAAAAGCCAATGCCACATGTGCTAGGCGATTCATGTATCACGCATGCCCCCGACCGTCCCCCTGTAAGCGCCCGTATGCACGGAATGGGACAAGCAAACTACCTTCCTGCCCACGTGGTGCTTGGATCGCCATAACACTAGACCACGTCCGTCGTATTACGACTCATCGACGACCATGGGGTCATGTGCTTGGCGATTCGCGCATTGCACAAGCCCATTGAAACCAACAGGGGTACGACTTCAAGGCTACAAGGTGCTTGGATCGCCACGACATTGTAACATCAGCAATCGTCTCATCGCAACGCTCGCGTCGTTGCTTAACGAAAGTCAATGCCACATGTGCTAGGCAATTCGTGCATCACACATGCCCCCCACCGTCCCCTTGTATGCACCTATATGCACGAAACAGGACAAGCAAACTACCTTCCTGCCCACGCGGTGCTTGGATCGCCACAACACTAGACCACGTCCGTCGCATTACAACTTAGCGAGGACCATGGCATTGTGTGATTGGCAATTCGCGCATTGCACAAGCCCATCGGAACCAACCGAGGAACGACTTCAAGGCCGCATGCTGCTTGGATCACCACGACATTGATGTATCAGAAATCGTCTCATCGCAATGCTCGCGTCGTTGCTTAACGAAAGCCAATGCCACATATGCTAGGCGATTCGCGCATCACGCATACCCCCTACCGTCCCCCTGTATGCACGGAACGAGACAAGCAAATTACCTTCTTGCCCACGCGGTGCTTGGATCGCCACGACACTAGACCACGTCCATCGCATTATGACTCAGCGAGGACTATGGCGTCGTGTGCTAGGCAATTCGCGCATCGTACAACCACGTCAGAACCCACTGCGGGACGGCTTCAAGGCCGCATGGTACTTGGATCGCCATGACATTGAAGCATCAGCAATCGTCTCATCGCAACACTTGCGTCGTTGCTTAACGAAAGCCAATGCCACGTGTGCTAGGCGATTGGCGCATCACGCTTGCCCCCACCATCCCCCAAGAGCCACCCAAGCCCACGCGGTGCTTGGATCACCACGACACTAGACCATGGCATCGTGCATCCACTCGACAACGGCCATGGCTTCGTGTGCTAGGTGATTCACGCATCGCGCAGGCACAACGACATGTTCAGGGGCGGGAATGTCCCCCAACGTGTACCTAGCCGGCGGCACGGGGATGGCTAGTTTTGTGCTTGTGCAACCACTCGCCCCCTCATTAACCATCCCAATGACATCGATGGTGTTGCGGCACCAAGATGGATAATGAGGGGCTAGGGAAGCTACCACGTTCCTCATTAGCCATCCTGGTGTCGCGCCGTAGGACATGCCGGGGGACGCGGGGCGGGGGTAGCACGGCCCAAACGTACGGGTATGCAATGCAATACCTCGGCGTGATTCACTCAGTAGGCATTCCCACCCATAATATAGCCCACGATATAACCTACAATGTGCCACGAAGTGCCCACAACGTCCCCCCGCATGGACCTCGACCAGGGGGCTTGACACCACATACCCCCTATAGTACATTTAGATGCAAAAACCCAAGTGACAGCAGTAGCGTACATTTTGCCAGAGATTCATAATGGGTATTTTAGACTATAAAAGGCCCCATATGGCATTATCTTCGTACCCAACTTGCTACTTATTGATAGCATATGATATCGAAATACATTGAAAAAATATTTTTTAATACTTAATAATTGCGAAAAATAGGAAAAAATCAGAAAAATAGTAGAGAATTGAGAAAAATTTATATTAATTCAAACATTAATTTGTTAAACGATATTCAAAAATAATTTTTTAGAAAATTAATTTTTAAAATTTAAAAATTGCAAAAATAGGGAAAAAGCAGAAAAAATACTAGAAAATTCAGGAAAATTCATATTAATTCATAAATTAATTTTTTTACAAGATATTTGGCAATAAAATTTTTTTTGGATGGATTGGGAAACCAATTAATTTATTTCGTCTCACAAATGTGACGAACTGTTTGTCAGACAAGGAAAAGGTTAAAACTAATTCATAGATTCGGAAGCCACTTGTAAAAGGATATCAATGTCCACATTCGTGTCATAATACATTCCGCATGCCCAATACCCCCGAATGCTTAACATTACCCGTCGTGCCCAACGTCCCCAAGTAGTGCTAAAGCCGTCCCCCAACATCCCCCAACGTCCCCTAAGCGTACCCCCATAATGCCCTAGCCGTGCCCCAACAGTGCCCCAGTCGTGCCCCAACAGTGCCTCTTCAGCGCCCCGCGCGCGCCACTTACGCGCACCATCGTACGGCACGGGAGCCCCATGCACGCACCTTTGTGCGGTATGCGGGCCACATGCGCGCACGATGCACACACCATTGTACGGCATGGGCGCCCCATGCGCGGACCTTCGTACAGCATGTGGGCCACATGTGCACACCATCGTGAGGCATGCGCGCTCGATGCGCACCATCGTGCGGCATGGGCAACCTACGCGCGCACCATTGTGTGGCATGGGCGCCCCATGCGTGCACCTTCGTGCTGCATGCGGGCCGCATGCATGCACCATTGTGCGACATGCGCGCCCAATGTCCGTACCATCGTGCGGCAAGGGCGTCCCAGGTGCACACCTTCGTGTGGCATGCGCAAACCATCGTGCGGCATGGACACAACATGCGCGCACCATCATGCAGCATGCGCGCACCATCGTGCGGCATTCGCGCCCGATGCGCACACCATCTTGCTGCATGGGCGCCCCATGCACGCACCTTCGTGTGGCATGTGCGCACTATCGTGCCGCATGGGCGCCCTATGCACTCACCTTCGAGTGGCATGCGGCCCACATGTGCCCACCATTATGCGGCATGCGTGCCCTATTCGCGCACCATCGTGCAGCATGGGTACCCTATCCATGCACTATTGTGCACCATACGCGCCCGATGTGCGGACCATCATGTGGCTTGGGCGCCCCTTACGCGCACCTTCATGCTGCATGCCTGCCGCATGCACACACCATTGTGTTGCATGCGCCCTCAATGTCCATACCATCGTGCGGTAAGGGCACGCCATGCGCACACCTTCGTGTGGCATGCGCGCCATGCGCGCATCATTGTACAGCATACGGGCCACATGTGCACACCATTGTGCGGCGTTCATGCCCGATGCGTGAATCATCATGCGGCATGGGCGCCCCATGCATGCACCTTCGTACAGCTTGCGCGTACCATCGTGCAGCATGGGCGCCCCATGCGTGCACCTTCATGCGGCATGCAGGCCACATGTGCGCACCATCGTGCGGCATGCGCGTACCATCGTGCCGGATAGGCGCTCCATCTACGCACTATCGTGCGGCATACGGGCCATATGCGTGCACCATCGTGCAACATGCGCACCCAATGTGCGGACCATCATGCGGCATGGGCTTCCTATTCGCGTACCTTCATGTAGCATGTGCGAACTATTGTGCGGCATGGGCGCCGCATGCTCGCACCTTTGTGTGGCATGCGGGCGACATGCGCGCATCATCGTGCGGCATGCACGCCCATGCGCGCACCATTTTCGGGGCCAGTTGATTCTGCAGGTGAGTTGTTACATACTCCTTAGCAGATTTCGACTTCCATGACCACTGTCCTATTGTCTTAATTGACCAACACCCTTTGTGGGATCTAGGTTAGCGCAAATTTGGGCACTGTAACCCGGCTTCCAGTTCATCCCTCATCGCTAGTTCTGCTTACCAAAAATGACCCATTTGGAGCTCTTGATTCCATGGCACAGCTCAACGAAGTAGCCGCGCTATACTACCTGTTTAAAGTTTAAGAATAGGTCGAGGGTGTTGTACCCCCAATGCCTCTAATCATTGGCTTTACCCGATAGAGCTCGCACGCGAGCTCCAGCTATCCTTAGGGAAACTTCAGAGGGAACCAGCTACTAGATGGTTCGATTAGTCTTTCGCCCCTATACCCAAGTCAGACGAACGATTTGCACGTCAGTATCGCTACGGGCCTCTCCCAGAGTTTTCTCTAGCTTCGCCCTGCTCCGGCATAGTTCACCATCTTTTGGGTCCCGACAGGTATGCTTGCACTTGAACCCTTCTTAGAAGATCAAGGTCGGTCGGCGGTGTACCCCCTGGGAGGGATCCCGCCAATTGGCTTCCTTGCGCCTTATGGGTTTACGCACCCATTGACTTGCACACATGTCAGACTCTTTGGTCCGTGTTTTAAGGCGCGTCGAATGGGGATCCCGCAGGCCAGCATCGGGAGTGCGCAAATACCGAAGCATGCCGAAGGCGTGCACTGCCCTGCTACGATCGAGGCGACGGCGTTCCGCAGGCATATCTATTGCCCGGGCTTTGGCTGATGCCCCAATCCGCGCTGGTCCGTGCCCCGAGCTGATCGGCAGACTGGTTCTCACCGTTCTGCATACGATCGGGGCGCATCACCGACCCCCATCCGCTTCCCTCCCGACAATTTCAAGCAATCTTTGACTCTCTTTTCAAAGTCCTTTTCATCTTTACCTCGCGGTATTTGTTCGCTATCGGTCTTTCGCCCGTATTTAGCCTTGGATAAAATTTACTGCCCGCTTAGGGCTGCATTCCCAAACAACCCAACTCGCCAACAACGCCTCGTGGTGCGACAGGGTCCGGGCACGACGGAGCTCTCACCTTCTCTAGTGCTCATTTCCAGGGGACTTGGGCCCAGTCCATTGCTAAAGACGCTTCTCTAGACTACAATTCAGACGATGGAGCCTCCCGATTCTCAAGATGGGCTATTCCCGATTCGCTCGCCGTTATTATGGGAATCCTTGTAAGTTTTTTTTCCTCCGCTTTTTGATATGCTTAAACTCAGCGGGTAATCCCGCCTAACCAAGGGTCGCAGTCATAGCACATGGCGCCGGAGAGTCTCTCTTTAGTCCTGTACGCACGACGGGACGACACACGACAACTCGAGAGTTGAATGGACCAACCACCACTTGTCGTGACGTCTGTCGCGCCAGACTTGCATTTCGGCCAACTGCACCTTGAGACACGGGAGGCCACAATCCGCCCCCATGCACGAACCCACCATCCCGGTGTTGGGACACGGGGTGGGGGGGTGACGCGATACGTGACGCCCAGGCAGGCGTGCCCTCAGCCTGACGGCTTCAGGCGCAACTTGCGTTCAAAGACTCGATGGTTCACAGGATTTTGTAATTTACACCAAGTATCGCATTTCGCTACGTTCTTCATCGATGCAAGGGCCAAGATATCTATTGCCGAGAGTCATTTTCATTTCATAAAGGACCAAGGCTTAACCTGGCACATCGCGGACGGGGCAAGGATAGGCAGTCCCCCATATTTTATTTGCCTTGGCACATTTCGTGATGTGGTTCGTTGTTTGCTGGGTGTTCGCCTCGACTCAGGACCGAAGCATAGGCTGGGGATGAGCCACCTCTCCCGCGTTGTCCCTACATTGTTCAAACGGGTTCATAGGTCGTTCTGCCTTCGCAGGGTTCGACAATGATCTTTCTGCAGGTACACTTATAGAAACCTTGTTACGACTTCTCCTTCCTCTAAATGATAAGGTTCAATGGACTTCTCGCGACGTCGCGGGCAGCGAACCGCCCACATCGCCGCGATCCGAAAACTTCACCGGATTATTCAATCAGTAGGAGTGACGGACAGTGTGTACAAAGGGTAGGGACGTAGTCAACATGAGCTAATGACTCGCGCTTACTAGGAATTCCTCGTTGAAGACCAATAATTGCAATGATCTATCCCCATCATGATGAAATTGCAAAGATTACCCGGGCCTGTCGGCCAAGGCTATAGACTCGTTGAATACATCAATGTAGCGCGCGTGCGGCCCAGAGCATCTAAGGGCATCACAGACCTGTTATTGCCTCAAACTTTTGCGGCCTAAAAGGCCGTAGTCCCTCTAAGAAGCTAGCTACGGAGGGATATCTTCGCATAGCTAGTTAGTAGGCTGAGGTCTCATTCGTTAATGGAATTAACCAGACAAATTGCTCTACCAACTAAGAATGGCCATGCACCACCACCCATAGAATCAAGAAAGAGCTCTCAGTCTGTCAATCCTTACTATGTTTTGACCTGGTAAGTTTCCCCGTGTTAAGTCAAATTAAGCCGCAGGCTTCACTCCTGGTGGTGCCCTTTCGTCAATTCCTTTAAGTTTCAGCCTTGCGACCATACTCCCCCCGGAACCCAAAAACTTTGATTTCTCATAAGGTGCAAGCGGAGTCCTAAAAGCAACATCCTCTAATCCCTGGTCTGCATCGTTTATGGTTGAGACTAAGACGGTATCTAATCGTCTTCGAGCCCCCAAATTTCATTCTTGATTAATGAAAACATCCTTGGCAAATGCTTTCGCAATTGTTCGTCTTTCATAAATCCAAGAATTTCACCTCTGACTATGAAATACGAATGCCCCCGACTCTCCCTGTTAATCATTACTCCGATCCCGAAGGCCAACTCAATAAGATCGAAATCCTATAATGTTATCCTATGCTAATATATACAGAACGTAGTGTCACAGGATCAGAGATTGAGTCTGAAAATCCTGTCGCCGTGCGGCCTTAGCCAACACTGAAGGCTAGCTAAGTACGCCTGTGAGTGGTTGAGATCAAAGTAAGCAGCATGAAACGAAGGTGTTAGAGGTTGGCAGCCTCAACACTTAGTCATTTTTCAGCACACAAGCTTGCAGTGGGCGGTTTGAGTGAAGTCTAACCCAAAGGCAAGCTAAACCGAGGGACTATTGCTTGTAGGAAACTGAAATTTGGCTAAGTATAGAGAGCTTGAAGGATGCACGGAAATGGCTGAGTAAATCTGTTCTTCATTGCTCAAAATGGCTATACAATGCTCTATTTATAGTTTTCACAAAGAATGATCAAAGGCCTATGATCTATACACTTAGCATCATTGTGATCTTGCCATTTGTCATCATTACAAAAATATTTACATAGATAATTAGCTAGAAAATTCCAGACCTGAGCACTAAGCAAGTAGCTGGAAAATTCTGGATAGTTTCGGGCAGCTTAGGCAGACTGTTGGGCAACTTGGGCAGAGTTTCCCTCCTTAGCCAATTTCTGGAATGTTCCTGCACCAAATCTGGATTTCTCCACCAAGTTCTGCCCAGTTGCTTCCTGGACTATCTCTACCGCCATAGAATGCTCTAGAAACATTGGGAAAGGTCTAAAATTGCCTTAGGCAGATTTTTGCATAAGCACCCGCGGCCTCGTTTCGTGCATGTTTCAGCTAAGCCGTCAATCTCGTTGGGCTGAAACATGCATTTTGTCTCACCCTCTCCCACCTAAGTCGGCATCGTCCCCGACGCCTTGGCATGCTGGAACTCCTCAATCTCCTTTCTAAACTGCCACATCAAATTCTCGTGCTCCCAGCTATTTTCACTCTCGGGCAAGCCTTTCCATTTCACCAAGTACTCGGTCTAGTTCTTCACACCACGTTTGCCCTTCCGTCGGTCAGCCAAGATTTTCTCCACCTGCCGGTCATATGATGTGACAATAGTTGTTGGGGCACGACTTGATTCACCTTGGCTCAGGTCCTCCGCATCTGCATGATATGGTTTTAAAAAGCTCACATGGAACACCGGATGAATCTTCAACTTGGATGGTAGCTCAAGTTGATAGGAAACTTTGCCGACCTGTTTCACCACCCTGAACGGTCCTTCATATCTCTGCAACAATCCTTTATGCACCGAACGAAGGGACTTGAATTGTGTAGGAATCAACTTCACCATCACTATGTCTCATTCGTTATACTCCACGAACCGTCTCTTTTTGTCGGCCCACTTCTTCATTTTCTTGGCTGCTTTCTCAAGAGTGGTACGGGCCATGTCCTGTTCCTCCTGCATCTCTGTGGCAAACTTGTAGGCAACTGGGGCATTCTCTATATAGCCAGAGTCAACCGTGTGTGGGGTTAACGGTTTGTTGGCCAGTGGCTAGTTCAAATGGGCCCCGTCCTGTTGATTCCGACCTCTGAAGGTTATAGGAAAACTGGGCCACATCAAGCAACCGAACCCAGTCCCGCTGATTGGCACTCACATAATGTCGCAAGTATAGCTCCAATAATGTATTCACTCGTTCTGTCTGCCCATCGGTCTGCGAATGAAAGCTTGTTGAGAAGGCCAGGTCAGAACCAAGTAACTTGAACAACTCAGACTAGAACTTGCCAATGAAACGAGGGTCACGGCCACTAACTATCATCTTTGGCACTCCCCACCATTTCACCACGTACCTTATGAAGAGTCTAGCTATCTCTAGTACGGTGACATCCGGCGAGGTTGGGATGAAGATAGCATACTTCGAAAACTTGTCTACCACGACCAAAATTGTGCCATACCCCTCTGACTTCGGTAGGCAAGTGATAAAGTCCGTTGTGACACTTTCAAACGGGTACTTCGGCACTGGTAACAGTTGTAGGAGTCCAACCGGATGTTTATGATCGATCTTTTCTTGCTGGCACACAAGACATGTCCGCACATAAGTCTCCACATCATCTCGCATCCGTGGCCAGTAATAAGCATCCTCGACCAAGGCCATAGTGCGATGCATGCCAGGGTGACCAGCCCACAATGAGTCATAGCACTCCTTTATAATTTCATGCCTCAAGTTTCCCCACTTTGGCATGTACTGTCGGTCACCCTTCGTCAGCAACAATCCTTCCCTTTCCCAAAACTGTCGGGTCTTGCCCTCCTTGGCATAGTTGATAAATCCTTGAGCAACTAGATCATGCTTTAGCCCCTCCCATATCTTGTCATTCAAGGGACTAGTGGGACGACTAATGGTAGCAAGCTCTGCCTTTCGGCTCAGTGAGTCGGCAACATGGTTGTCACGGCCTGGCTTGTACTCCATCACAAAATCAAACTCTGCCAAAAATCCTTGCCACCAGGCTTGCTTGGGTGTCAGCTTCTTTTGGGTTTAGAAATAGCTTGCAGCAACATTATCAGTCCGCACCACAAACTTTGTCCCAAGCAAGTAATGTTGCCAAGTCTGTAGGCAATGCACGACAGCAGTCATCTCCTTCTCGTGCACCAAGTATCATCGTTTCGTGTCGTTTAGCTTGCGGTTCTCAAAGGAAATTGGGTATTTATCCTGTATCAACACACCACCAATTGCAAAATTAGAGGCATCAGTATGCACCTCAAATGGCTTACTGAAATCTGGCAACGCCAACACTAGCTCAGTTGTGACTGCTACTTTGATGGCTTTGAAGGCACGTTGGCACGTCTTGTCCCACAACCACGACCTGTTTTTCTTGAGCATATCCGTCAATGGGGCAGCAATAGCTGAATAGCCCTCGATAAATCTCTGATAATAGTTTACCAAGCCGAGAAATGACCGCAACTGTGGGACACTATTGGGCGGCTCCCAGTCAAGAATAGCCTACACCTTGGCTGGATCCATCCGAATCTTGCCTTTGCCAATGATATGCCTAAGGAAATGCACCTCTTCCTTGGCAAAGCTACCCTTCTCCAGTTTAATGTAGAGCTCGTGCTCCCTCAACTTTTGGAAAACCTGCCTCAAATGCACCATATGGTTCTCCAAACTCGAGCTGTAAATGACAATGTCGTCTAGGTAGACGACCACGAACTTGTCCAGGAATGGCTGGAACACTTTGTTCATCATAGTACAAAATGTGGCAAGGGCATTAGTTTAACCAAATGGCATGACCAGAAATTCATAAGCACCATACCTGGTCATGCAAGCTGTTTTTGCTTCGTCCCTCTCAGTAATCCTGACTTGCCAATATCTCAACCGCAAGTCAATTTTTGAGAAGTATCAGGCTGCACCCAACTAATCAAACAGCTCCATGATTAGTGGGATTGGGTACTTGTTCTTGATGGTGATCTTGTTCAATGCCCGATAATCCATGCATATCCTTAGGGAACCATCGGCCTTTTTCTGGAATAGCACCAGGGCACCAAATGGGCTATTGGACCATGCCTACATCAAGAAGTTCTTGCAACTGCCATTTCAGCTCGGCTAGCTCATTCTGGGCCATCTTGTATGGTGGTTGGGCTGGAGTTCATGCACCTTCTACCAGCTCGATTCTATGATCCACTTCTCGTTTCGGGGGCAACCATTTAGGCAACTCCTTAGCCATGATATCTGAATACTCATTGAGCACTGTCTGCACAGCCTGAGGAATAGGGTCCTGTCCCTCGTCTGTTTCATCCTCACGGACAACCACCAAGTACGTTTCCTCTTGCCGTTTAAGCCCTTTCACTAACTGCATAGCCGATAGGGTCTATGCTCCGGCCTTGGTTTCCTACACCATCAACATCGTGCACGGCGTGCAACCACCTGTTAACACATTTGAGTTACCAAATGGAACCAAGAAAGCACGTACCTCATCAAGCCATTCCAACCCAAGCACCACGTCATAGTCATTTAACGGCACAACCGTGTAGTTGACATAGCCTTGCCATTCACCGATCCTGGTCTGCACACCACGAGCAGCACCAATGATAGGCACGGCCTTAGAGTTGGCTGCCTTAATTAGGCCTTAGGTCTTGGTTACCTGAAGGTCCATATTGGTTGCAACATCAGTCCTCATGAAATTGTTGGTTGCCCTTGTATCCACTAATGCCTTCGGCTGTCTACCCCTGATATTGATGGAGACAAACAACGACCCCTTCCTTTGTTCTGCCGGTTTTTCCACTTCAGCTTTCACGGCATTTAGAATCCACAACGAACCCATATGTGTTTCCTGCTCTTGGGACTGTTCAGCTTCACGTTCCTGGATCAACGAAGCCATCTTACCTCTTTGGGGACATTCGGCAATGCGGTGGTCCTTGCTGCCACATAGGTAGCACTCGTACGTTTTTGGCTTGAACTGTTGGTTCCCCCATTTGCCACCGTCAGATTGTTGTTTGCCCTTGCCGTTGTTTTGTGGGGTTTTAGATGAGCCATACTTGTTTGCATTTGTAGAGGACGAGGTTAAGCCCTTGTCCTGATTTCTTCCTCCCCCACTTTTTCCCTTACTTGGTCCTTGGCCCTTGGGCTTGGCACTGTCACCTTTCCTTGGAAATTCAATTAGGCTCTTAGCTACAGCAATGGCCGAAGCAAGATCTTGTACACCACAGTGTTGGAGCTCTTGCCTCGCCCATGGTTGCAAGCCGTCTAGGAAACCAAATAAGGCATCTTTATCAGATAAGTCAGGGATTTCAAGTAATACCTCTTGAAATGCCTTGACATAGTCATGTATCACGCCCTTATTTGTCAAGCGCCTCAAACGTCCACGGGCTTCGTATTCTACATTTTCAGGATAGAACTGCCTTTTGATTTCAGCCTTCAAATCGTCCCAAGTATTGATGGTGCATAGTCCTTGTTCAATGTCGGCAGAACGACGTCTCCACCATAGCATAGCGATATCAATCAGGAATAACAGTGCCACATGTACCCTTGCTTCATTGTCAACCAGCCCCGTTGCAGTAAAATATTGCTCCAGATTCCACAAGAAGTTCTCCAACTCCCTGTCATTACGATTGCCACTGAATAGCTTCGGTCTAGGCACGTCCAGTTTTGTGGAAGAAATGGCTACCGTAGCTGTACTACCGCTAACAACAGCCTTGCACAAAGCAACATCAACCTTAACCGACTCAAGTTCCGTCCGCAATTCAGCCGAACTCGAGCTGAATTGTGCACGGAACTCCTCCAATGACTTTTGCATTGAATCTACAAAAGAGTTTATAGAAGAGAGCACCTGACCTTACAGCTCTTCGTTTCGGTCCTCTAGCTCTTGTACTTGTTCAACCAGCTCAGACTTGCTACTAGCTTCCACCTGCCTTAGCCGACTACACATATCATCCAACACTGCAGTGTTCTCCAACGTGGCTTGTTCCACCCGCACAAGCCTAGCTTCGAGGGTGCTCAACTAGTCCCTCGAGCCATGTTGCAAAGACCCCTTCTTCGCCTCGCTCTTGGTTATCGTCCCTTCAACGACAACCGGTTCAGTGCTGGTCATCTCCTCATCTGAGGCAGCCATAGTCCCACATGATCATGAACCCACAAACTAAAAGAAGAAAGCTCAATGCAGTCTTCAGCAGTACCAATTCAAGCCAAGTACCCTTGGCTTTGATACCACCTGTCACGGGATCAGAGATTGAGTCTGAAAATCATGTTGCCGTGTGGACTTAGCGAAAACTGAAGGCTAGCTAAGTACGCCTGTGAATGGTTGAGATCAGCGTAAGCAGTACGAAACTAAGGTGTTAGAGGTTGGCAGCCTCAACACTTAGTCATTTTTCAGCACACAAGCTTGCAGTGGGCGGTTTGAGTGAAGTCTAACCCAAAGGCAAGCTAAACCGAGGGACTATTACTTGTAGGAAACTGAAATTTGGCTAAGTATAGAGAGCTTGAAGAATGCATGGAAATGGCTGAGTAAATCTGTTTTTCATTGCTCAAAATGGCTATACAATGCTCTATTTATAGTTTTCACAAAGAATGATCAAAGGCCTATGATCTATACACTTGGCATTATTGTGATCTTGCCATTTGTCATCATTACAAAAATATTTACATAGATAATTAACTAGAAAATTCCAGACCTGAGCATTAAGCAAGCAGCTGGAAAATTCTGGACAGTTTCGGGCAGCTTGGGCAGACTGTCAGGTAGCTTGGGCAGAGTTTCCCTCCTTAGCCAATTTCTGGAATGTTCCTGCACCAAATATGGATTTCTCAACCAAGTTCCACCCAGCTGCTTCCTGGACTATCTCCACCGCCCTAGAATGCTCTAGAAACATTGGGAAGGGTCTAAAATTGCCTTAGGCAGATTTTTGCATAAGCACCGTCGGCCTCGTTTCGTGCACGTTTCAACTAAGCTGTCAGTCTCGTTGGGCCAAAACGTGCGTTCTGTCTCAGTAGGCTTGCTTTGAGCACTCTAATTTCTTCAAAGTAACAGCGCTGGAGGCACGACCCGGCAAGTTAAGGCCAGAAGTGCATCGCCGGCAGAAGGGACGAGACGACCGGTGCACACCTGAGACGGGTCGGCCAACCTATCCTAAAGTCCACTACGAGCTTTTTAACTGTAACAACTTAAATATATGCTATTGGAGTTGGAATTACCACGGCTACTGGCACCAGACTTGCCCTCCAATGGATCCTCATTAATGGATTTAGATTGTACTCATTCCAATTACCAGACTCTTTGAGCCCGGTATTGTTATTTATTGTCACAACCTCCCCGTGTTAGGATTGGGTAATTTGTGCGCCTGCTGCCTTCCTTGGATATGGTAGCCGTTTCTCAGGCTCCCTCTCCGGAATCGAACCCCAATTCTCCGTCACCCGTCACCACCATGGTAGGCCACTATCCTACCATCAAAAGTTGATAGGCAGAAATTTGAATGATGCCTCGCTGGCACGAGGGTCGTGCGATCGGTCGAGTTATTATGAATTATCGCAGCAACGGGCAAAGCCCGCGTCGACCTTTTATCTAATAAATGCATCCCTTCCAGAAGTCGGGGTTTGTTGCACGTATTAGGACTAGAATTACTACGGTTATCTGAGTAGTAGATACCATCAAACAAACTATAACTTATTTAATCTTTGAGACAAGTGTATGACTACTGGCAGGATCAACCAAGTAGCATTCCTCACCGACGCCGGCGTCGCACGAGGCACATTGTCCCTTAAGGGTCGACGGCTCGAGACGAGTAGACGACCGTCGTACGTGATTAGCGACAAACGCTGATTTCAGGCAAAGAGAGGCCAAGGACCCCATAACGTCATGGTGTGTCGCATCCGAGAGATCAAGCGACGCACCACGGGCCATGTGTGTCGTACTTGTTGGAGTGAGCAGCGTGGAACACGGTACGTGCTTAGGGGTTTGCCCTACATCGTCCATGGAGGCAGACGCAAGGCAAAAGTGGACGATGTGACTTTAGACTGCCTTCTTTGTAGGTACGCAACACAGGAAACTGACCTATCGACCGAGGCAACGTAAGCACTCGGACAGCTAATGAAGAAGCAAGCAAGGGCGGACGTCGCTGCTCAAGCAGAGATCCAACCGACCCATACAAGCTGACCACTACTCACGCGCTATCACATTCGCTATGCCCCGACCACCAAGCCAGTAACTGCCCCACCGTCCAAGCAAACGAAGCCCTTCAGGCTAACGAAACTGGCGGGATAGCCCGAGCACGCACCGCTAGGCACGAAGAATTTTTGAGGGACACAAGACGGAAACAGCACGAGGTGCATGACCAGGCCGCACGTCGCAAGCTTAAGGGCCTACTTCTTGGTGCCCGACCATGCACCGATTGCATGCAACTGAGGTACCAACCGAAAGCGGACTTCCTGCCAATGCGGTGCTTGGATCGCCATGACACTAGACCACGTCCGTCACATTACGACTCTGCGAGGACCATGGTGTCGTCTGCTAGGCGATTCGCGCATCGCACAGTCCAATGGGAACACACCGTGGGATAGCTTCGAGGTAGCACAATGCTTGGATCGCCACAACATTGAAGCTCTAGTCATCGTCTCATTGCAACGCTCGCGTCTTCATTTAACGAAAGCCAAGGTCGTGTGCTAAGTGATTCGCGCATTGCGTAGTCCCCCACCGTCCCCCTATATGCACCCACATGCACGGAACGGGACAAGCAAACTTTCTGCCCAGGCAGTGCTTGGATCAACATGACACTAGACCATGTCCGTCGCATTACGACTCAGCGAGGACCATGGCATCGTGTGCTAGGCGATTTGCGCATCGCGCATGTAAAGCCCGACCCAAAATAACGTGTGTTACCTCGATTTACGTGCCTTGTCTTGGTTTTTGTGCATGCTTCGTCACTCGTGCCTTGACCTAGAATTATGTGCCCTAATCCTCAATTTACGTGCCCTGACTTTGAATTGCATGCGTTACCTTATTTTGTGTGCCCTGACCTTGAATTGCGTGTCTTAACCTAGGTTTAAGAGTCGTACCTCGATTTACGTGCATTGCATTGAATTACGTGCATTCATTTAGGGTTGCGTGCATTTATTTGGAAAACATGCATTAGTCTCATAGTTCGTGCCCTACCTCGTAGTGCGTGCCCTAGACCTAGGAAAGCTTGCCCTCACACTAATCAAGAAAGCATCTTACACGAAGCACTAGGTCATTAATTAAACCTACAAATTCCACTAACTATTATTAAATTACTAATTCAACCCACTGGAAGACAAAATCTCACAAAAAGCTAGACATTCTTTATTCTTTATTCCTTATTCTTTTTGCACTTTCAACACACAATTAAATAATGCTCAAAAGATGACAAAAAAAATCAGATTTTTTATTGCCTTGGCCGTCCACCACATGAGCCTTTGTGCTTGCTTGTTTAATTCAAATTAATTCTAGACAACTTATGACAATTCTATGACACAAATGCATAAAAAAATTGCTCAAAACCTCCTCAAAACTCCACCATTCTCGACAATGCTCCCTTGCCCATGCCAAACACTTCAAAATTCAAGCTTCTTGAAGACACAAATCTGATTTTTGCTATGCCCAAGGCCGAACATGCTTCATCAATTGCAAGGCCTTCATTCTTTGTCATTTTCTCTCATTCTCCTCACATTTCTCTCTCTCCCTCTCATTCTTCTCTCTCTCTCTCGGCCTTGGCTGAGTTTCATCTTACCTTTGCTCATCTTAATCATTCCATGGTGCATCAAGACAAGCAACAAGCAAAGAAATTTGACCAAGCTAGCTAGGATGCAAGAGTCACACATGCAAGCCCTTTGAACAACCATTTCGGCCTTGGTGAGTTTGCTAGCTTCCATTTCTTTTCTTCTTGTTCTAACCACATGCATCTACTAAGAACTTGGCCACTATGCTAGGAAAATAGAGAAAATCGAGTTGGAGTCTTGGCTAAGCAAGGAAGAAGAAGAAATTTGTGCTTCATCAAGTTTTGTGCATCTTCTTGTTGATTTGCTAAGGTGAGGGCTAAAACTTCTTGAAAATATTTCAAAAATCCACATGCATGCTCTTAAATGTATGTCTCTTCTTCTGTACGTGAGTTATATGTGTGTTCATAAGCTTTTACAACCATGCATGGCAAGATTTTGGCTTGAAGATGATGATAGATGAAATCGGGTTTGGTGACAGCTCTCTGTCTTGTTGTTATGAGGTGCGTTTGGCTAGGCAAATGATGTTGACAATACATGAAAATTGGTAGGTAACTAGTTTTTCCAGTTTTGAACATTTTTCATAGAAATAGGCCAAAGCTAATTTTGAATCTAAGGTCCTCAAAATGGCAAATCATTAAAATGTGTCCAAATCTGGAAGTCTGGAAAAAATGAAGCAGGTTTTGGCAGATGCACTGACCTTGTAGAACGAACCAGTTTTGACTTAGTAAATGATGTCCAAAATGCATGAAATTTGGTTTGTTGCTATAATTTTCTGTTCTGGACATTTTTTTCAGAAATGGACTAAGGCTAAATCTGACCCTAAGGACCTCAAAAACGACAAGTATTGAAATGTGTGCAAATCTGGACAGTTTTGTGCAATCCCACTGTTTTGGCTATAACTATTGGACCCGAACTCCAAATGATGCAAGGTTTGTTTCTGATTTTAGTTCACTTCTTAAGCTTTAATTTGACATCTTATTCAATGGAATTGGAGATTGTTTTCTTGTCTTAATGATTGTGAGAAAACAGCCTATTGCAGTGAGGGTTTCACTTAGCTATATGCTTAGAAAATTTGTTGTAACTTCTCTTGTGGTATTAATTGCTTCGGATTGTGGCATTGGGATGTTGTGTGGACTGTTTTGAGTACTTGGGGTTGTTTGAATTAATTGATGCTTGGCTTGAGATTGATTTTAAGTTGACTTGGGGCTTAATCGCATGGGTAGGCACAAAATGGAAACCCTAATGATTATGTATATTCACTTAGTGTTGATCCTTTGGATATTGTGTGTAATTATATGTTTAGTAGGCTGCCCGTAGTTTCCCTTATAACCCTAAATGTGAATTTTGATCATTGCATGTTGACAAATAGGCCTTTCCTGCATCCGAACCCACGTAGACGTTGTTGCATGTTGAATAATCTTATTATTTGATTACGTGAACTTTGAAATGTGTTATATGACTTGATTTACGTGCGTTACATGGCTGCCCGTTTAATGGTCATATAACTCCATATGCCTTTCAAGTGAAATTACTTGTCTTATCGTGCCTCGCTTGTTTACTTGTCAATGTGCAATCTTATGACTGCTCGGAGGCAACCTACTTTGTTGTTCTCCTAATATGATATATTAAATGTCATAAATGTGCATTGCATACAAGGTTGCAACCTTTCATTCTGGCATGGTAGCGTTCACGCACACCGGGTGGCATCAGGCTTGCCGGTGCAACCGTGACTACCATTGTCCAATTCCCTCTCTCGCTTGGGGGCTAGACTTCCTCGGAGAGTTGGGTCGTAGGATTTCGGGGTACATCCGGAGTATACCCATTTGGCATGAAAAGTGGATGATTGAAGCCGGCCGCAACAACTGTTACTGAAAATAAACTTGAACGGCAGGAAGTAAGTGCTATGCGGGGGAAAGTGCTACACCTAAATGTGGTGGGAGCTACCTCTTGAGCCCGTATGAGCTACCTCTAGAGTCCTGTACGTATCAAACTGTATCCTTTTCACTATGTGTATAAGTACTCTCGCTTGGTGCCTAGAGGACCTCGGGGAGGAAAGACGGGTAATTGTGTTCATTTACCTTTATATTATGTTATGTACTTACTTGTGATATAATGTCATGCCTTCAAAAAGGGTTTTTCATAAGTTTAACCGGAAAATGAGTTTCAAAACTTATTTCTCGTTCCCCCTCGCTGAGTTCATAAGGACTCACCCTCTTTTATCATCTCAGGTGAAGAAGACCAGGAATAGGTACCCGAGGACGACGTGCGTAATGATGATTCCTTGGAATGATTGCTTGTCCTATGTGCCTTACTTGACTATGGCCATTTTGTGAACGATATGTTGCTTGAAGACTATTTCTTATGTTGCTTGTTGATGTAATTGACCCCGTTGTAATTTGGGTCTACTTTTGGATTGTACTATCTATAACCGGACAAACTCTTTATTTGGTCGTTTGCTTTCGTTTTCTTAATTAGTAGTTACCGTAGGCATTTAAACCACTAGATGAACAATCAACTAAGTTAATTCTATCTAATTTCACTTAGGTGTTCATTTGTAAACTAAAAGATAATAGATACTTGGATGATAGGAAATTGATAAATAAACGGGACATAGTTATCATGTTAGGCTTAATAACCAAACAAGACTTTCAAGATAGACTAGTAGGCATATCAGTTGATGACAAAATAAGAGTCCTTAATGGAATTGGATTAATGATTGGAATACTTGAGGCGTTTAGAAATTAGGTCAACTAAAAGGTCCTAAATACAGCCGTTATGCCGCCGATTTTTCGAAAAAACTTTTGGAGTTCTAGGCTAACGTTAAGCATTAATCATAGTGAAACAATTAAGGATGTAAAATAACGATAATGATTAGCTCACACCCTAGTCTAGCCTCTATAGGTCGGGTTGGGGTGTGACAGCGCAAGCCCATAGGAACACACCGGGGGACGGCTTTGAGGCAGCACGGTGCTTGGATCACTACGACATTGAAGCATCAGCAATCGTCTCATCGCAACGCTCGCATCGTTGCTTAACGAAAGCCAATGCCATATGTGCTAGGCGATTCGCGCATCACGCATTCCCCCACTGTCCCCTTGTAGCACCCGTATACACGGAACATGACAAGCATACTACCTTCCTGCCCACGCGGTGCTTGGATCACCACGACACTAGACCACGTCTGTCATATTACGACTCAGCGAGGACCATGGCGTTGTGTGCTAGGCAATTCATGTAATGCATAGGCCCGTCGGAACCAACCGGGGGACGGCTTCAAGGCCGCATGGTGCTTGGATTGCCATGACATTGAAGCATCAGCAATCGTCTCATCGCAACACTCCCGTCGTTGCTTAACGGAAGCCAATGCCACATGTGCTAGGCGATTCGCGCATCACGCATGCTCCCCACCATCCCCCTGTATTCACCCATATGCACGGAATGGGACAAGCAAACTACCTTCCTGCCCACGCGGTGCTTGGATCGTCACGACACTAGACCACGTCCATCGCATTGCGACTCAACGAGGACTATGGCGTCGTGTGCTAGGCGATTCGTGCATCGCACAAGCCCATCGGAACAAACCGAGAGACGACTTCAAGGCTGCATGGTGCTTGGATTGCCACGACATTAAGGCATCAACAATTGTCTCATCGCAACGCTCGCGTCGTTGCTTAATGAAAGCCAATGCCACATGTGCTAGGCGATTCGCGCATCAAGCATGCCCCCCACCATCCCCATGTATGGACCCGTATGCACGGAACAGGACAAGCAAACTACCTTCCTGCCCACGCGGTGCTTGGATAGCCACGACACTAGACCACGTCTGTCGCATTACGACTCAGCGAGGACCATGGCGTCGTGTGCTAGCAATTTGCGCATTGCACAAGCACGTTAGAACCCACCGGGGGACGGCTTCAAGGACGCATGGTGTTTGGATCACCACGACATTGAAGCATCAGCAATCGTCTCATCGCAATGCTCGCGTTGTTGCTTAACGAAAGCCAATGTCACGTGTGCTAGGCAATTTGCGCATCACGCTTGCCCCTATTATCCCCCAAGAGCCACCCAAGCCCACACGGTGCTTGGATTGCCACGACACTAGACCATGGCCGCCGCATCCACTCGGCAACAGCCATGGCTTCATGTGCTAGGTGATTCGCGCATCGTGCAGGCCCAAGGACACGTTGGGGGACGGGAATGTCCCCTAATTTGTACTTAGTCGGCGGCACCGGGATGGCTAGTTTTGTGCTTGGGCAACCACTGGCCCCTCATTAGCCATCCCAATGACGTTGATGGTGTTGCAGCACCAAGATTGATAATGAGGGGCTAGGGAAGCCACCGCGTTCCTCATTAGCCATCCTGGTGTCGCGCCGAGGGACATACCGGGGGACGCGGGGTGGGGGTGGCACGGCCCCAACGCACGGGTATGCAATGCAATACCTTGGCGTGATTCACTCGGTAGGCATTCCCGCCCACAATATAGCCCATGATATAGCCCACAATGTGCCACGAAGTGCCCACAATGTCCCCCCATATGGACCTCGACCAGGGGGCTTGACACCACATACCCCCCTATAGTACATTTAGATGCAAAAACCCAAGTGACAGTAGTAGTGTACATTTTGCCAGAGATTCATAATGGGTGTTTTATACTATAAAAGGCCCCATACAGCATGATCTTCGTACCCAACTTGCTCCTTATTGATAGCATAAGATATCCAAATCCTTCAAAATATTTTTTTCAAAAAAATATTTTTTAATATTTAATAATTGCAAAAAATAGGAAAAAATCAGAAAAAATACTAGAAAATTCAGGAAAATTTATAATAATTCATAAATTAATTTGTTTACATGATATTTGGAATTAAAATTTTTTTTTGATGGATTGGGAAACCGATTAATCTATTTCGCCTCACAAATATGATGAACTATTTGTCGGACAAGACAAAGGTTAAGACTAATTCATAGATTCGGAAACCACTTATAAAAGGATATCAATGTCCACATTCGTGTCATAATACATTCCGCATGCCTAATACCCCAGAATGCTTAACATTGCCCGTCGCGCCCAACGTCCCCTAGAAGTGCCAAAGCCATCCCCTAGAAGTGCCAAAGTCATCCCCTAACATCCCCCAAGCGTACCCCCATAGTGCCCCAGCCATGCCTCAATAGTGCCGCAACAGCGCCTCTTAAGCGCCTCGCGTGCGCCACTTGTGCGCACCATCATGCGGCACGGGCGCCCTATGCGCGAACCTTCGTGCCGCATGCGGGCCACATGCGTGCACCATTGTGCGGTATGAGCGCACCATTGTGTGGCATGAGCGCACGATGTGCATACCACTGTGCGGCATGGGCGCCCCATGCACGCACCTTCGTACGACATGTGGGCCACATGCGGGCACCATCATGCGGCATGCGCGCACCATCGTGTGGCATGGGCATCCCATGCGCGCACCTTCGTGCGGTATGTGGGCTACATCCACGCACCATTGTGTGGCATGCACGTCCGATGTCTGCACCATCTTGCGGCAAGAGCATCCCATGCGCGTACCTTCGTGCGGCATGCGCGCACCATTGTGCAGCATAGGCGTCCCATGCGCGCACTATCGTGCGGCATGTTGGCCACATGCGTGCACCATCATGCAGCATGCGCGCCCGATGGGTACACCATCGTACGGCATGGGCGTCCCATGCACGCACCTTCATGCGGCATGTGTGCACTATCGTGCAGCATGCGTGCCCCATGCGCTTACCTTCGTCTGGTATGCGGGCCACATGCGCGCAATCGTACGGCATGTGTGCCCCATGCGCACACTATCGTGCGACATGGGCACCCCATGCGCGTATCTTCTTGCGGCATGGGCGCCACATGCGCGCATCTTCTTGCGGCATGGGCGTCCCATGCGCTTACCTTCGTAAGGCATGCGCGCACCATTGGGCGGCATCGGCGTCCCATGTGCACACCATCGTAAGGTATAGTCGCCCCATGCACGCACCTTCGTGTGGCATATGCGTACCATCGTACGACATGTTGCCCCATGCGCGCACCTTTGTGCGGCTTGTGGGCTGCATGAAAGCACCATCATGCCACATGCGCGTTCCATGCACCCACCTTCGTTCGGCATTGGTGCCCCATGCGCGCAACTTCGTGCGGCATGCGGGCCACATGCGCCCACCATCGTGTGGCATGCACGCCCGATGCATGCACCATCGTGCGGCATGGGTACCCCACGCGAGCACCTTCGTGCTATATGCGCGCACCATCATGTGGGATGGGCGTCCCATGTGCGCACATTCGTGCGGCATATGGGCCACATACGCGCACTATTGTGCTGCATGCCTGCCTGATGTCCGCACCATCGTACGGCAAGGGCGCCTCATGAGCGTAACTTTGTGCAGCATGCGCGCACCATCGAGCGGCATGGGCGCTCCATGCGCGCACCATCGTGTGGTATGCTGGCCACATGCGCGCACCATCGTGCGGCATGGGCGCCCTATGAGCGCACCTTCGTGCGGTATGGGTGCCCCATGCACTTACCTTCTTGCAGCATGTGGGCCACATGCGTGCACCATCGTGCGACATACGCGCCCCATGTGTGCACCATCGTTTAGCATGGATGCCCCATGCCCGTATCTTCTTGCAGCATGGGCGCCCCATGCGCTAACCTTTGTACGGCATGCGCGCACCATCAAGCGGCGGTATGGGCGCCCAATGCGCATACCATCGTGCGATATGGGGGCCCCATGCGGGCACTTTCATGCGGCATGCGCGCACCATCATGCAGCATGGGTGCCCCATGCGCTTATCTTGGTGTGGCATGCGGGCCACATGCGTGCACCATCGTGTGTCATACGCGCCCCATGTGCACTCCATCATTCGGCATGGGTGCCCCATGCCCGTATCTCCTTGCGACATGGGCGCCCCATGTACCAACCTTCGTGCGGCATGCGCGCACCATCAGACGACATAGGAGCCCCATGTGCACACCTTAATGGGACATTGGGGGCCAATGCGCGCACCTTCGTGCGGCATGCGGGCATCTTCGTGTGGCAGGCGCGCACCATCATGAGGCATGGGTTTCCCATGCGCGCACCTTCTTGCGGCATATGGGCTGCATGCATGCACCATCATGCCACATGCCCGTTCCATGCACCCACCTTCATACGACATTGGCGCCCCATGCGCGCACCTTCTTGCAGCATGCACGCACCATCGTGCGATATACACGCACCATCGTGCAGGATGGGTGCCCTATATGCGCACCATCATGCGTTATGAGAGCCCCATGTGTGCACCTTCGTGCGACATGCGGACCACATAGGCGCACTATCGTACTGCACGGGCGCCCCATGCGCCCATCTTCGTACGGCATGGGCGCCCTATGCGCGCGCCCCACGTGGCCCAACTGCTTGCCCCATTGTGCCCCATGAGCGACCCTACTGCTTGCCAAGCCGTGCCCCAACTGCGTGCCAAGTTATGGCACATCCGAGGCCCCAAGTACGTGCCCCATGTACGTGCCCCATCCGAGGCCCAATCGTGCGCCGTCATGCAACACCGTGGGCAGTGGTGCCACAATCGTTCACCAACGTGCCCAGCCGTGCCGAAGATAGGGGCAATATAACCTCAGTCACCGTTAATGCTGAGGGAAGAATGTTTGGCACCTCGGCGAGCCGGCAGCACACAAGGACATATTCAAATTTTTTGCCATCTCTTACAAAGAAAGCATAGGCTGTCTAACACTTGGGTACTCGAGGCAATGAGCGGGGTCGGCCGGCAGTGGGTCCGTTAGCACTTGGGCATAGCACTTAGGCATCATTTGACATAGCACTTAGGTGCACATAGCACTTGGGCATAGA